>ML213519.1:229059-249821 GCA_004369045.1 Heliocybe sulcata | reverse complement strand
TGTTCTCCTTCTGGCTCCATGAAATTTTCTTCTTTCTTCCTGAGACTTCAAATATATCATCTACACATATGTGATGATATCTGAAAATATTTTGATGATTTTACATTGTCTGAGATGGGTCCTGTGGATTTTTTTGTCATTGGTGGATCAGTAACTTGGTTCTTACTGTGGGAACCAATGTGGCGCACACGATTCCGCGTCGTCCGGGGTTCCTGGCTTCTGATTGGCTGCTTGCATGTCTCTAGAGCGCTGCTTGTTATTGACTACACAAGTTCCGATTCCCCAAGAATCGGTTATCAGTTGAGTGGTATGGACTCTCTTCGTTCCTGGGCAACAGGGGCAATTGCCTTAGTGGGCTCAGATTACCATTTCGATATATGTTTTTCTACTATTTATGGTGATCATTTGAAATTTCTCTTGCTGGGCGCTTCCACCTCCCGTTTATGGATATCTTTTAGGAGTTCTTATGTTTTGGATCTGGCAAGTACAAGCTAGGGGCTAACTGCTCTCTTTTGTGTAAGTGGCAATATGCGGTGCATCTTACACCAGATCAACTGCAGCGTCTGTGAACAAAGGCTTTATAACCAACTTGAATGAACTGTGAAAAATAACTCCATAAATACTTGTGGAAGAGGGCCATTGCAAGCATGGCATGTTTTTTCGAGTCCTGAGGTCGCCTAAATTATTTCCGAATATATAGCCAGTGTTACTGTTTTATTTCCCGCTCGTAGTAGTGATTCTAAACTGGTATCTCTTAAGTTACCCTCTAAGGTGCAATTCCTCATACCATCATTGAACCAGATATTCTTGTCTTTGGATATGAATCTGGATGTGAAATGATAGTCACCGAAGTATATTAGGCCTCGGAGGTGATATCATCTTTTTCTTTCTACTGTTAAACTGAATGATTTATCTGGTATTAAGCCCGTTTCTTCCACATGAAAAGCGATTATCCTTGGAAGTTTTTCCAGTGTTGAAATGCTCTTTATGTTAGTTCTACAACATTTGACTCCCAGGTAAGTACCGTTGCGGTCCAGGTTTGTCTTTAGCCATTGTTTGACCGAATGGGAAAGTGCTTCCTGAAGGTTGTTTCTTCTCGAATTTCTGTAGCAGCTGAACATCAGCTGATCTATTGGCACTTCGATTTTATTATTGCACCTGGTGCATATCGACGTCACGGTTCCCATGGACTCTGTTGCAAGAAGTGTCTCGCATAAATCTACAACACTTGTTCCAGCTCCCCTACGCATGGGAAACTTCATCCTATTGTAATTGTTGAGGTGTACACGCAGTTCATCCCTTGCATCCTCAAGAGTGGTTTGGGGTTCTTTGGTCCTCTCAAATGCAGCTACCAGGATATTCATGTGTTCATTAAGTCTCATTCTACGTGACCATTTCGGGGTATTCTCTGACCATATGTTATATATCACGTTAAGCATTGCATCATAAGCACAGCTGTAAGTTGAAGCCCAAATAAATCCCTTTGGTTCAGTGGCTTGCTGTGACGGGCTTGCTGTGATGCCCGTTCCATGTGTGATTTTGTCCGGTCTATCTGTTCCTGTGAGTAAATTGTTATAAATGTCAGTGTCAGGGCGCTTGGTCAGCTGTCTCAATTCATCAACTTTGGGGCCTTTCGAAGTTACTATCATCCATGGGGCATCTGTAATTTCCTCTAATAGTTTGAAGGGATTGTCCTTACTCCATCTAATTGCAGCATGCACGCCTGCAGGACATTCATCCTTCTTCCATGTTTGATAGGCTCGTACAAGGGTATTTCTACGGTGTCCATCGATATGATCGGGTAGATTACCATTGTAACGTAGTTCAGTTATGTGATCCAATATTTCCAATTCTCGAAACTCTTGTCTTAAGTATCCAGAGGCACCTCCCATGATTTGCTTGGGATCAAAACCTTGTACTATTATTGTGCCTTCTGAAGATGAACTTCTTGATATACAAGTATAATATGACTGATGACTCCCACAGTTGTTGAGGTCAACAACATTGTTTGTCCTGGTCCTGCCTTGTGCAGCGTAGTCAGTCATTGCGAAGTTGGGTAAGATTGGTACTTGTTGTCTGACAATCTTTTCGATTGCATCATTGGGCATTTTGCATTCAATATCAGTGCTCTCTCTGTTTATGGGAACAACATTTAACGGTAAGCCATCTAGTTGCACTTGTGTGGGTGGGTTTATGAGTTCCACAAATAGGGTGTCTAATATATTTACATCATTTTCAACATGACTGTGCCATGATACGACCCTGGCTTCAGCACCATTGGTAATACAGCATTCTGTGGCTATATTCTTTTTTATTAAGACAGGAATCCCTTTGCATAAGGATAATTTGCCGGCGACGTGAGATGAGTCATTGTGCGGTAGGTTCCACAAAATAGTTTGGGTACGAGCATCAATGATCTCAGAAGATCTCAGCTCTTTTGATTGCTTTGCCTTCTTACGTGACATGGATCGAGAGCTGCTTTTCCACTTATCAACGGAGTAGAAGTCTACGAGAATTTGGTTGGTATCTTCTGCATATTGCTTGGCCCCTAATATATTTATTTTATCACGATGAGCATTTCGAGCTGTTATCATTGATACATGTCGAAATCTGCTTTGTGCTAACTTTGGTCTATCGGGTCCGGTGCCTGCAATTCTGGTGCGTAGGAATTGGATGTCATCTTCTGTACAAGATTTGTAACGCATGTTTTCCAATGCTGTGCGTAATTTAGTATCTGCATGTGTTTGTGATTTTTGTCTCATATTTTCACGGAGGATGACTACTGTTGTGAATTGATGCCACAATGCCTTCCCAATAGCTGTTTGTTGAGCCATAAGGGACATTCTTGGACCAGGATTTGTTCCTACAGTATGACTATAGAGTGGTGGTTTATTCATCGCAGGCGGCAGTTGTGCAAAATCTCCGCATAATATCATGTTGACACCTCCGAAGGGATCTTCAACATTTGATTTGCCTCTACAAAGCTGGGCACATATACGGTATAGATCATAGCAGCTAACCATAGAAACTTCATCTATAAATATATAGTCGACACCTTCTAATTTACCTTGTATTTTTGCTTGACTGGAGTTAGACTTATTTATAGCATCATTGATATCTGTTACACCAAGTATAGAGTGGTAGGTTGATCCTCCCACAATCACTGCTGCGGAACCTGTCGGAGCTAAGACTTGAAACCTGTAGGATTCATTCCTGGATTTAAAGAAGTCAATCAGTGCTTTTATTACTTGAGATTTGCCGGTACCACCTATACCACCTAAATACATCATCAACTGTTCTGTTTGAGGCATTGATGCATGGTTAGATACAATTTTGAAGGCTCTCTCTTGTTGGGGACGCAACGAGAATTTGTTGATTATTGATGATTGTAAGTCAACAACTGATGGTAATTCAGCTATATATGTTTTTAGTAGATAACGTTTGTCCACAACCTTTACTTTATTCGGGTCAGTAGTCGGTAGGGCTCCTGAAAGTCCAGTTATATTTGGTTGAATCCTGTCATTATCTTTCTGTTGCAGTACATCATTACGTCTAGACTGGATAAGTTCCACCCATTGCTGCCTACTTCTGGTTTGAATATTGATATCATCAGGCAAAATGAAGTTGGAAATATCCTGGCATTTGTCCATCCAACCTGACCCCTTTAATACACTTTCCATTTCCTCCATTTGTCTGAGTCGTTTAATTGCCTTATTCCCTATCTGACCGAATTCTGCTGCGTCAGGATGTTCCACAAAATTCATATTGTCATACATGTCATCTATTTGGTCACTCTGAATACCCATTCGTAATAGTAACTCTTTGTTGTGTAGAGTGGGCATACCTGGTATAATCCCATTCTTTATTTGTTTGGAATAGTCATCATGTGCGTCATAGCATTCATATCGGATATTAAAGTTAGACATCAGTTGTGTTTGTCTGGTGGAAAACCTGAAATTACTGAAAGCCTCATCCCAAGATTCATTGAACTTTTTCAGATCAGTACCTTTACGCCAAGATTTAAAAAGTGTGAGCATTGTGATGCAGTAAAATTCCCTACTTCCACTGTCTTGTCTCGGAAGATTACCACCTATAAAGTTGGGTACGAGGGCAAATGTCTCTGATACTAAAGTAGCATAATGGGAGCTCTGTTGCGGATGGCCTGCAGTAAATACTAGACCTTTGATGTCTTGTTTTCGATCGATTTTTATGTCTTCAGTCTTATTACTATTGTTCACTTTGGATAGTGGTAATTTCCTCGATAATCTGAACCAATCATACAGACAAATTGTTTCGTATTTATGCGAACGGTGTGTGTAGTCCATTACAGGCGAGTACATTGTATATCCATCTCGGGTTCTCCTTACCAATACTTGGTCTTTGGGGTTTACTTTTGTATTTGTGGATAATTCAACAAGTTCGTCGCTATGCCATGATGTTAATACTTCGCTTACATAAGATTTCCAGTATACGCTCTTGAACCTGTGGCTTGTATAGTGATCTGGATTACCAAGGATATAAGCACTGGCCATAGGGGCTCCAATTTCCATTTTTACTGAGAGGGAGTTTACAATCTGAGTAAGTAGTTTTCTAGCTTTTTCCTGTTCTCTTAGATTGCCCCCTAACATTGTAGACTGCCGATCAAATACATCTCTGATAGTTTGGAAAATAGTATATGTCTTGAGTGGGGTCTTAGTGATATAATCAGTAACATATGCCACCACAGCTTTCAAGGCCGTTCCAGATAGTAAGCTGGTTACATCAGAGTTGGACCGGAGTAGGTATGTTAGGGTAGGCGTAAATGTGTTCAATCTTTCTTCTAACTTCTTGAGCTGTATTGATCCATCATTGTCATCTACTATGGTTTGTGGTATAATTGGTCTTGGGAACCGTGCTTTACATACCCCATTCACAAGACAATGATCGCCACAACTGTGTATATTGGATCTATAAAGTAGGTCATTGACAGTGCCTTTAAATTTAATCCACCACTTGTTACTCGTATCACATCTAGGGCATTGTGGATCACTTGAATGATTACATGGCACAGGAGGTATGTCAGGAAGCGTCTGCGTCGGATTCTTGTAAAGGGGGTCACTCTCAGCGAATTTGACATCATTTTCCACTTCACTTAAATTTTTATCTATGAAATGCCCTTGATGAGCTCCTTCTAGATATTCAAGCATCTTTTGTCGGAATGCTGAGTTGACATCCATCATATTAGTTCGTATTTCTTGGGGGCTTAGAGAGCCTGAAATCCATAATAGTAAGTGAAGGTGCAGTGTCAATCTACCTTGCTGTTCCACAGTTCCATAGTAAGCAGAAGATTCACCATATAATCCAGGTTGATCCGATCCTATTCCCAGAACATCTTTTATGAATAATTTTACCATCATGTCAAAAAATTGTGCACCTGCAACAGGATTAGTAGCTATTAGCTTGGCACGCTCATCATGCGGCAGTATTTCAGGTCTGAACTCTTGTTTTGTTGCTGCATAGTATAGGCATATTGGGTGTTGAACATCTGCTGGCGCGAATGTAATGAACCATGATGGTGCTCCTTTATAGGCTATAAGTGACCATATCTCATTACGCATGAATTTTTTATTGGTAAGTGAGCCATCAACGTGGCCACCTACTAAGTCCAAGTCATTTAGTAATTGGAAACATATCTTTTCTTCCTCGGTGTATGGGTGCACACTCTCTCCACCAGCCATTCTGGATGCCAACCGTGATAGCGTCGACTTGTCTATCGAAAGAAGTCACTGTGTGATGTCATCAAATGAGTTGCGCTCGGCAACTAAAAATCCACCAGTAGTACTAGCTTTTATCTGTTCTTGGTTGAATGCAATAATTGGGAAATATTGATCAAGCTGAAAACGCTTATCATAATACATTAATAGCCACTTTTTATGGGCTTTCTCTGGAATGGGTCGGTAGCCGTTGTTGTTACCAAGTCCTCCAAGTCCATAAGGAAATAACCATGGAAACATCTGTGGATATAACTGAGGATTATTATATATCGACTCTGGTTGATCCGCATGTCCCACTGCCAGCACTTTACCTGTATTGGTGAGATGTTTCATAGCGATTGCCTTGAGAGCTTTAATACTCTTAATATTTAGGTCTGAGCCAGTTACGCCATGTACTACTAAGGGGCAGGATCCCGCTTGGGTACCATGATCATTACCGTCAAAATCCAAACCTTTTCCTAGGCTATCACCTGTAGGGTTGTTGCTTTGATGATAACTCATAACCACAGGAATACTGTTATCCTTGTATTCTTTTATATTTTCATATGAGATAGTTAGATCCTGATAATCACTATGGTTTAGTTTCAACCACTCCAGGGCAGCAGTCACCCGCTTGTGACTTACAAGCATTGGTGTTCTACGGAATTCCTCTTCCGTAGGTCGCGTAGGCCCCGTAAAGATAAAGGCCAATACTTCATCCATCTCCTGTTTTGGTGGCGGTAGCACATCATAAATTTTGGGCGTTGGGTTCGAGAACATGATAGCATTGGCGCGCATCTTTAGGCCACCTGAAGCCACTCTCACAACACATCTATTATGTCGCACCCTGGCCACCAGCATCTTCTCAGCTAGAGTAAGCTCCTGCAAGCTGGTTGGTACATTACCTAACCACAATCCATTGGCCAGTGCTTGAGTCGGTCGTTCACTTTTATTCAAACTCAAAACACAGTCAGGACATATTTTGTCACAATCAGTAGCGAGTATAGGTCCGGTGAAGGGCCTTATTAAATCCGAGGCATCTGTACGCTCTATCCTAGATACAACTCTGTCTTCAATGCACAGTAGATGCATATACTGCTGAAAATCTTTGAGATTAGACATGGATAAAACGGGATACAATATTCCACAAACCCCACACCCGGCTTCCTCAATATTAGAGCATTCCTGGTCCATACTGAAATTTCTCATGATCTGTTGGACAGTTGATCTTGGTAGAGAATCCGGAGGGAAAGATGGCTCCAATTCTGTTTGCTCTTGCATTTTCCTGCTGTTATTATTACCATTTTTGTATGCGGTCCATTTGAGCTTCTCATCTTGATCTAGCAACTTAGCAATTGATTTAAAATATTTTGAACCTATGCCTGGAATATAGGGAGACAAGATTGTGTGATACGTAGGACAGCGGGTATATTCATGAGATAATATAGCTTCTTTTAAAATTGGAATTGACCACCTAGTGCCGAAAGGGATATGATGGAAATCTGCTATTTCTTTTAACTTGACTCCGGTTAACTCGGGTACCAATACATTCAATGGTAACTCAAATATTATAACAGATTTATTGTCACCGTACTCATGAACAGCATCATCCCATAAACAGTAATCAATAAATTTAAAGTGTGTATGTGGGTTGCCCATATATGACTCTGTCTCGCATCCATCAGGAATATGACGAGGAAACGAACATATTTTATTGATATGGTAAGATGCCCTAACGGAAGGTTTATCGGGTGGACCTCCTCCAACATGTCGGTAAGCATAGTTGCATGTCAGGTTGAAACCCTTGATTTTGTTGCCATCTGTTACCCGTGAACGTATGAAATTACGAAAACCATTATTACGCATCATAATAAAAATAGCAGTAGTCAATAAGGGAATATTAGTAACTTTATAACACAATAATCTTATTTTATTAGATATAATCATTCCTTGATAGGTGCACTTAGTCAGAATATTCCGATAAATAGATAATGTAACTATTGTCACCATCAGTGTCATGCCATTACCAATTTGAAGTCTCCACGACCATACACTAATCAGGTTTGTGAAATATATTAATTTCTTCAGACTGTGCAAACCTCTGCTAACTTGTCTCTGATTACCGGTATAATTACCATCACGTTCCTTAGACATCCCAATTATTGTATTAAGCGCTTGGCTGGGGTTATGATATGTATATCTGGTAACTACGTATGATAATGTGTCGCTTGACTTCACAAGGTTCTGGTACTGTTCGGACAATAAACAAACGTCCATGATTTCAGGGGAATCACGGTGTATACAACCAGGCATAGTAGGAGTGGATGGACTTCTCAAGCTGGTAAAATTATCCAGATCTCTAGTAGACACTTTGACATTGATAACCGTATCAAGAGCATTGTAGCATGACAGGTAGGTCATTGTTATTAGAGTCATGGTTTGTAGGCATCTCATAGTTAGAGTTTTTTTACTCAGCAAAATGATCAATGTGTTGCACAATAGGTACAATGCAGTGACCACGAGACAAGAGTTATATATTTCCCGCGCAACGGGACGCAGAACCGACAGGAACTGCGTGTTGTTGTACTCTGTAAAGAGCCAGGATTGCCCTGTTGTATACTCGAATTCGAGCTGGTCATAGACCATCTTATAATAATCGAGAATGTGTAGCATGTGCATTCTGATAGCGTAGTTGAAATGTGTGGGTGGGAGGTAATATGAATGGCGGAGACTTAATGGATGATCGGAACATTCATCATTATTCAGCCACCGCCACAAATCCTATATATATGATCAAACTGCATAGGTGGAAATCTGGGATATATATATATAGCCACCGATCAGTTGCCGGTGAATTTACCCGAAGGTCGAAGGCCAATTCCCAAAAACAGAAATAGTACACAGTCCGGGTTTTGCCGGTGCAGATTAGTTCGGATTGCGTCCATCTGTGGGAGATACGCAACATAATATTGTATGTTCGATAGCTATGTATGGTGGGGTATATGTCAAAACTGTATCCCATATTCCACATATTAGGGTCGGTAGATTGAATAAGTGCATCGGATTAATCACATTACCCTTTGTAGCATGATATTTGACTATTTTATGCGCACCCTGCTGAAGACAAATATCTGCATTTCCACCAAGCGTCATCCACGGTAGTTATTGTTATTGATTCAGACAAGCGCATCACATATCTATTATTAGATGGGAGGGCTGTACAACAATACAACCCAGCGTAGATTCAGAGACAATACCGGGACTTTAGATTTTGCATCGGCACCCGGAATCCACCTGTTCACCGTATAACCCACCATGGCCACCGAACCGTACCGGATCTCATCAGAAGAATACATAGGTAAACCAACTTTATCCAGCCGGTCGATCCACCTGGCCCAGTTGAGCGGCTTGTCGACTCTGCCTAAACGTGCATCGTATATAGGAACTATAAACATGTCAATGGTCGATGATACCTCATCATGAATCGCAATTACACACCTTTATCCTCGGCATCAAGATTAGCACCACCGCTGGCCTCAGCCACTCCAGATGCCCTGGAGCTTCCAGCAAGAGTTGGCCTGGCTTTAACTGGACTAAACACCGATACAGGAGCATCAGTAGAGATTGCGGGCGTAGAGGGTCCTAAGATAATAATTAAATGATTATCAATAAATATGTTAACGATCCATACCTTCATCTCGTACAGACGCAGGTGAGGCGTTCGTACTGAACTGGATGGCACCTCCGAACATGCGCGCCACAATACCTTCCAACTGATTGTAAACAGTGCCAAGTACGCTGCACCACCGCTCCAACTCAACAGCATGCAGTAGACCAGAGATGTACTTAAGCTGTACAGGTCCCCGTGCGATGGGTCTCTGTATGTGACTCTCTTTCACCAGAATGGTAGACACGCAAAGCGCAGGAGATGCACTACCCTGGATACATACGTAGGGACTGTTTGCCCTGGAGAGAGACAGGATGCCGGGGGAAATCCTGGATAGGTTAATGACTGCCGTATTCTTCTGGACGAAGACTATGGCGGATTCCACGAACCTATAAGCCATTAGATAAATATATTAGTAGTAAATAATACACTTACTGGAGATTCTGGAGGACGTGGGCACAGACAGGATCGCTCCTCCTCTGGGGCGCTTTTAACTGGCAGGGTGGAAGATTGTGGCACTTGAAGAAGTAGCGATACCCCCCAAAGAATGCACGACCCTCGTTGTTGTTTGTACGATAAGTACCGTACGGGTGCAATTCAACAATGCTATGTTGTTGTTGTAAGAACACCATCATGATTCGATAATTAATATGTACTTACTGGCGTAATCGTGGCAGTGCCTTATAAGTGTGCTCGAGGTCGGGGTCAACCAGAAGACTGTCAAGAGTGGGGTCCTCCTCGGTGTCGGATCTTTCAGACATCAGGTAAGCGTCATTACGGCTTTAGAACCACTCACCCAGGCGATTCAGGAACAGCCTGGCTGGAGACGTCTGCCGGCGTAACTGGCGTAGACGCCTCGGGAGTAAGCCTCCTACTGAAAGTGAATCAGCGTTGGCAAATATTATCAAAACAAAAAAAAAATCAAAAAAAAAACGCTTACATTATCTTCGGCGGAGTGTCATCTGCACTACGGTGACTGATACGGATACGTTCAGGATATAGCCGTACAGATATATGACAGTTACTCACATTTTTTTAGGACGATCGTCATCCTCCTGATCGCTACCACTCTGACTCTTCACCTCCTCCTCCTCCTCCTCCTCATCTCCCTCCTCCTCCGCCTGGTTTGCATTAACATCAATGCCAGTCAGGACGTCGGCTTCTGAACCTTCATCTTCTGGAGCGCATTTGACCTGGTCACGGGCATCCCCGTCAGATCCATCATCGGAATCTTCAGGATCAACGTCAAGCACATCCAGCACGCGGGAACGCTTATTGGACCTAGGGGACGAATCGTTTGGATTTTAGTTAACGAATTTATTATGACACCTACTTTGGAGTGGGTGTAACAGGCTCGACCGCCGTAGTCAACTTCTGCTGGGTGCGGCTAGGTGTGGCTGACGTAGTCTGGAACGTAACCGGGGTGTTGATCTTCCAACGCTTCGGGACGGATCTGCATGATGTTAGATCATATAAATGCCATGCACACGATAAGTGACTTACTTTTTGGGAGATGTCTTTGGCTTTGAAAAGGCAGAATCGACCGCCTTGGAGCCGCCCAAAGATCTTTATGTAGTGTCAGACCAAAATATATAAAGTCGTAAAAATATGCACTTGATGTCAGATGTTACCACCTCCACATCACTGTCAGAATTAGGGATGGTACGCTTGTTTCCCTTGATTGCACTTATAAGAGCGAGTTTAGCACCTTACAATCGTCACACTATAAGCTTATAAACTTACATCTTCTCGTCCAGGAAGGTAACTTTGGATTCACCACGTTCCTTACGCTTCGGAGTCCCATGGATAAGTTGGGTAGGCATAGGAAAACTGACATAAAATTAATATGAACCCTCCATAGCACATAAATGATTGGGTCTAACGCACTCTCCTTCGTTCTCGGAAGTCAGATCATAGACCTGCTAATGGTGGTGCTCGGCGTCAGGACTGAGGTGTTCATTCACGAAACCCCGACCAACTGGTAACACCACCTTTTTAGACTTTATACTATGGATGTAGCCATTAAGCATAATAATGCGCAGGTTCAATAAATACATACCTTGACTTAGCTGCACGAGCCTTTGGGCCAGGCGACACATTACTGGCTTTCTTACTGGAATATCATAAAGGAATTAATACAGCAGGATCACATGGAGGCGGTTGCTTACTCCTTGACAATCAACACATCTTCCTCCAATACTGACTTATCTTCTAGCGCTTCATCCAAAACTACTGCATCCAGATCCGCTAGGTCAGCGAAGGGTCGAACATTAGATAAATGAGGTGGTAACAGGTATAGGAAATCGACTAACCGATGTTTACTTATGTCACGAACTTCTTGGTCCTCATCGCTCGACTCCACAACCGCCACGGACTTTACCTTAGACAGCCTTATCATAGAAATGTTACTAAGTGACCCGTGATATATTAAATGCTCACTTTTTCTTGACCGGCGTCTTACGTACGCCAGCCACCTTACGTGCAGGGGTTTTCATAGATACTTCCTCCCTGGCCATGTATTCATTGAGTAGTTCCATGGAAGAATAGAGATACGCACTCAGTCCCGGACTGCCCTTGACCATCCTCCGATACTTGAACACGCTCCGTCACATCCTGATGCACGGCCTTCCGAGGCATCCTAGATATAATAATCCAGATTTAATAAACGACGCGATGACATTCATGTAGTTATTTACTTGGAATGAGATGTCAACTCAATAGGTCTTTGCGACGCAATAAAATCAACGGATAAAAAAAAAAGATATTAGTAAGTTAGCAAATAAGTAATAAAAACTGCTCACGTTCCGAGGCGGGTATTAGGCGTAGACTTTCGTCCAGACTTCCTATAAAGATTCGGCGTTAGAGTATGGTGAGAAGCGTAGATGGGTGCATACCGAGTAGGCATAGATGATTCACTGAGAGCGAGGGACATCACATCGTAAAACATCTTGATTATAAGGCCTGCTTATCGTATCGGGTCGGACAATGAGTGGCTATATTCCAAGCTATCGGGCATCGATAATGATCAGTATTATCCTTTATTGGCCGATGTGAAGGTCGCGGATCCAAGGAAGTTCCTTTCTAGCAAAATCCCTAGCCGCCCGGAAAATCCACGGGAATGCGTATCTATACATCGGAGAACGGTATCCAGGCAAAGTGCCCTTGCTGTGATACCGATTGAGCCCGGATCTTAAGTCCACAGTATGACCATCATTGTCTGCACACGAGGATATCGACAACCATGTGCCACACAATGATAAGTTTCCCAAATGAGTCAGTCTGAGCACGGAGTAGGTGGGGCGGACGCACCATAACACAGTCAGTAGGGAGAACATGCCGAAAGTCCGATAGTTGGAACGCATGGACGCAATTATCACAGTGGTCGGTGACGGAGTGGATCCTCGGGCAGCGGTTTACGGTACGGAACGGCCATACCACAGGCGTTCACTGCGTTAGAGAACGCTGACTCCCATCCCGATTATCCCCCACCAACCTAAGTCTCAATATGGAGGGATACGACCTCGACACAGCAAGTAAGCTACTCCCATAGCTGGAGATTCCGACCCCATGCTCATCTGTTTAGAGTTAAAAATCAAAACATGGTCGCAAAACCTACAGGACAAGGAAGATATCAAGTGGAAGATGCTTGCCAACGTACCGAACAGTGTACGCTTCTCGATCGCTCACGCAGAAGGATTATGCTAATAACAGGGTAATTAGCCAGACCGCATACGTCTTGGAACAATCCTACGTACCAACCCTTTAAATCCCAAGATGCAAATATTGACGTATCACGCCGATGAGGACGGCAGCTATGAGGAAGTCAGCATGAGAGTAATAGGAATGTTATGCGGAAAAGACCTACCGCCCCAACTTGAACCGATATAGTGTGTCGTCCGACCTTCAAACCGACTGTGTGCTAACGCAATATCAGTATTCGACAGACGCACAAGAAACAGTATCTGAAACAGAGCGTTCAACTGACGGGCCTGTCCACTGAAACCTGGGAGTCGGTGACTGAGGGCATTAGCATCATACACCGACACATGTCGCGGTCTTTCAAGGACGGTATGATGCTACCTTGGATGCACTCGGAATACCAAGGATATACATGCATGGACATTCCATGCAGATATTTCACCGCTCAGAGACACCTAGATCCGTCAAGTGGTATAGCATTTGACAAACAGGTGGATCCGAGGGGCGTACTTACTAGGTTGCAAGACGATACGTGGTTCCATACTGCAGACAACGTAGTCAATTACTACTCAGTCACTGAAATAGGCGACCAAAATGCCATGTAAGTCATCCGATACAATCAGTTCGAGAGTGATTATCACCGAGTTTCTGGCTTGATAATAGGTACACAAGAGTCAACCCCGCCATATTCCGTATCGGGGATATAGTAGAGGTCGAGCTAGCATTTATGGCCATTCCGACTGGAGATAGCTGCAAATTGGGTCTATTGCTTCGTGCGGTCGCTCTACTGGATTGCTCTCTGTCAGACGTAAGTACATACTACTACATATTAGAAAGTCACACTCACACCATCTATTCTACCCACAGGCTGCAGCAGCTCAATCACGCCGTGATAACCCGGAGAAAATAAGAGACATACCCAGGCAGATCACAATCAAGTGGAGTACCAGACCTGAAGAAGACCCGGAAGTCCATACGCGGTGCCAGTTGGCTAGACTGGATATAAGATACAATGAACCAGAAGAGATGGAGACGTAAATATATTGTAGTCCGAATAGACAGACAGCAAGTATTCCACATTTAAGCGTAACCCGAGGAAAGCGCCCTATGAGCTATAAATATAGATGAGAAGTCATGTTTAAGGTACCGCGGAAGACGCCGGATTGGAGTGGCTGTGCAACGTCGATACCGGTACGCTCATGAGATCAGCAACCAATCAACACCGAGTAAGCACTGAATTCTTACACGGATTCTGACGCGCATAGATATTGCATATGCCGACGTAGAGAGAGAGACAGGAACTGCACCGTACGCGGAACATTAAATGGATAACTGTGAACTGATGGCCTTGAAGAGAGAAATCGCGTTCAATAATCCAATATCGCGAGGGACGGCACGATTCTTAAAGAGGACAATGACGCACATGCAGCAGCGAAATTGAAGAAATCACAGCTGGATGTGCGTCATACTACCAAATATGGTATCACTTCCGGATATTCCGTTCATAGATCTGCCGCAACTTACACGCGGCGATCGGTTCCAACCAAGCCTCCCCGGCCTGCCCCCTATACGGACGCAGCCCCTTTCCCTGTAGCAACCAGAGCACATTTCAATCGGGTTGTTAATAATAAGATACAGCTCAGTTAACCAAGTTTATAGAGACGAGACAGTGAGTAAAAAATACACTAAGCCAATGCCCGTTTGTTTCAGGCTATTCAAAGACATATAACTCACTCCCGTTAACTCGGCATGATAGAACCGCCTGATTACCGGATATAATGAATACACGACCCTGTTGCAACTTGTCGATTCATACCAACAAGTACGGCGATCTTCAGCCACCCACTCCAACACACCGGATAGCAGGGAACTCCCGGCACCCGCTTCAATACACCGAGATGGGACGAATCTACCGCCAGGCGTATCACATCATCTGATGATGGAACCATCTCCAATCACCGTATAGTATACTCAGCAAAACTGCGGAGCATAACCGTTCCGAGCGGCACACCCGATCAATATAGAAGCAAGCACAGCCTCATTTCCAGAAGTTCTAGGTACGCGAGATCGACATCTGCAACATGCCGCACAGTTTATCCCGCCGACTGATTGCTGAACACATATCCCTTCAACTAACACCTGAATACACACAGGCAAAGATATCAAGACGATAACTAAAGATTTAGACCAGAGTGCCGCCCGCACGTGCGATGTCCGTAGCATGCCTCGCGCTACGAGGGCAACCAGCTCCGACACGAATCACATCGTCGCGACGGGATGGGGCGGCGCTGACCATAACCAGGCAAGACCAATTTCCAGAAACAAGCGCCACGGAATCCGGGCAATTGTACCTGACTATCTTAGATTTCCGCGGCAGCATGACCCGTGTCGTCTGGGATCTGACCGAACCGCCCGAGACACATCCAAATCTTCAAGTCTTCACCGATTTCGTGGACCACCCGTAACTGAAGGAAACAATCAATCCACCCACCAGATTGCCCGACGCATCCCCTGCAGGTATTCGCATATACCAGGTGCGCTAGTTGACCCTATATTGCTATAACCACTGATGACACTCGTGATCCAGTCAGTTATGGCAACACACAGCAGAACCGCCGCTCGGAACAGACCCACAGAATTTATCAGTAAATTGCAAGAGCGGTACCTAATATACGACAAGAACGAGGGCTGCCCGCACCCGCAGTGGCCGTGGGGGAGAGCGGTAGTTGTCATGTCGGAAGTATCAGACGCCTCGGTCGCGAGCAAGTGCGTACAGTCTTTCGTTGTCCCTGTTACCAGCAACTTAAGGTCCCTATAGGCTCCTGGATTGTGCCAATCGTCATATACCCTCTGGACTGCGCTCAGCCTCTGACGTATCAGACCGCGGTCATGTTGAGTTAAAACCAGGAGACGCTTTGTTCACGCGTATCTTGGGGTCCACGCACGAAGATATCCATAGTCTATCTCCGTCGGACGATGACCTTCAGGCCTGGGTTACCGACCATCATGTTATGATGGCCAACAATCTGGTCACCGATGATTCTATACAGCGAAGACTCACAGAGGTAACCGAACAAGTTCTGGGGCCCATGATCGAGCGGACGAACAATCCTCCGGACAGCACTATGCACCCGCGAGGTGGTATAGCGCTGGAACGACTTCTATGGCGCGTGACTCCCAAGCCGTCCAACAACCAGGGAAAACGATGCTATTCGATGGGCTACACACTGGAAGGACCGAGGTCTCTCGCTCACCCAGCGCGTACTATGAAACACCGCCCGGATATACCGGCTGACGAGGACATGAGGGTTCAATTACTCCAGGTACGCATCAATGTCCATATACTAAGCACGTACTAATTTCACACTACAGACGATGACCGAATACGGCGGCATAGCTATGCTGCACGCTCCGAAAGACAGAAGAGATCTACTGGAGAACATAGGATGTATCAATAACATTCCACCGCTCGGGCATTCCAACAACAAGAATTACTGGACAGGCTTTCAGGTTAACGTCTCCAAACCTGTTCTAGATGGCAGCGGAAGCCACCTCAAAGATGACCTGGGCAGGGCGGGAGATGCGCATCCGGACACTCGCGACGAAATAGGATCGTACTCGCTCATGGTCACTTTAACTGATCCACCGGCCAGCTATACCCCCGCGTTTTTTTCCTACTGGAGTTCGGCATATTCATCGAGATGCGGAAATCCACAGCGATAGCATTTTCTGGTCTTCGACTGCACGGACGCGCACCCTCGACGGCACCTCCTGGTATGACCGAAATTCCCGATGATGTTTATTCTGTGACGACAGTACTATACCACCGATCCAACCTGGCCAATATTATGAAAAGCCGCATATCGCTATTCCCCCCGCCGATAGAGAAGAAGTCAGCTATCGAGCTCGGGGTGCAAGCCCTTCCTCCGGAGGCCTGGCGACAGGAAATCACGCCATATCTACACGACTCTTCTCGTCCGAGTAATATGATGACGGACGGGCATATGGTAGGTGGCGAGCGCTACCCCGTATACATGATCAAACTATTAGGCTCGCTGCTGGACTACCTAAACAAGTTCAGCCCGGTTTACGTTTACGATTGGAATCCAAACACCATGGCGTCACACATCAGAGTCAAAGAGCGGGGGTCTAACGACGACCTGACACTAGACCATCTTGTAGTGGACGACGATGAATCTATCCAGATATCCCTTCAATGGGACAAACTCGTTAGGAGGCAGCGCCTGCTGCTAGGAGGTCCAACGGCTGTTGAAGGTACAATACCTTCAAGACGTAAGTGCCGCAACCAGAACTTACTACATAGTAAATCAACTAACAACTCCATAGCCCACGGTAAAATTGAGCTGCAATTTGTAGCACGCGCTCCGGAGATCTTAGGGAACCTACAGAGCGCGAGACCAAGAGGAATAGGTACGTAAAGAGGTAACTGCTCTATAAATGGCTGTGACGACGTAGGCACACAGAGAAACGCAAACGGCTCATTTGCGAAGTCGTAATCGAAACAAGACCTGAAAGGATAGGTGACGCTACCGGATGATACGCCTTTCAGGAGGAAACAGACACTCGCCGTGTAATCCCAGGCGATGCAGAAGGAAGTACGTCGACACTTAAAGAGGCAGAACGACAGTCTCTCATGGATCGAAGTGGGGACCACAATCAAGACGGCGAGAGGCAGACCGAATCAGACGTCCACGTGACTGAACCGGAGGATTCGGAATACTCAGAGTCAGAGGAGAGGCAGAAGAAGAGACGCCGCGGTAAGTGCTCAGGCGCGATAACGCGAAAATCAATATACTAATATCTAATGATGGATTCAGGTAACCCAGTAGACAAAGATGCGACGGGAAACGCGAAGAAAGGCAAGGAGCAGTCACCAACGAAGCTTCCAGTTGGAGGTACGCACGACAGCGCCATTAGATAATAATGACTTACACTGGATGCTTATAGCGACGCGCGTCCGGATCGACTATAAGGCGTCCGTACTCGAAATTTTCGACAGGAACGCGCTACAGGCTATCATCGCTTCCCTAGCTGAAGAGATAGATCTTAATCCCAATGTGTCGACGACATATTCCCTTCCCAAGTCGTCTCAAATAGCGGTATTTTCCACCAAACTCCTAGCATTCACTAAACAAGATGGAAGCCCCGAGCGCACCCTTCAGACGGCAAACGATATTCTAGTTATCATGGACCAGCTCAAGAAAGGACGCACCAGTCTGAAGCGACTCGGAATCGCGAGAAGAGTAATAAGACACGGTGTCATGATGGGAGTATGGAAGATATGGGAATTTATGGAGGTACAGTGCCGGAAGGCGTGCGAAGATGTACTCAAGAAGAACAGAACAAACTGGCTCACGCAGCTGGTGAACAAGGTACTGGATCATTTTACGCAATGCCATAGCCATCAACTGGATCTCGACGCCAAAGACTACCTACCGGACTACCCCAACAACTGCAAAGCGGTCATCCCACCCACCCGCCTCAGACTCGTGAACGACGGGGAGAACCGAGACCACTGCCACGAAGTAGTCTCGGACGAAGTCATCAAGATACTCTGTCTTTGGTTGGGATACTCGCGAAAACCCGGCAAGGATAGTCTCTGGCAAGATCAAGGAGTTTTTATCGACATACTGGTTACGCTCACCGGAAACTCCTTCCTGTGCTTCTTGGACGAGGTGTGGGAGGCATTCGAACATCCGAGAGAGCTGATCCGCATAGAGCATGGCCGGAAGCCGGTGAGCACGAGATGGGTTGAACTAGAGGAAGAGATCAAAGCAAGGATCAATACACGAGGCGAAAGGAAGATCCGGGAACGCATAAAGGAGGTAGGCAAGATATGCATGCCATTTGTAGGTGGATTGGAAAAGATCGAAAACAGAAGGAGCAACAGGCGGGGGTAGATATAACATAATCGTACACAACTTACGAAGAGCGTCGGCGTTGTAATAAAGGGCGTATCCATACCACTACCACGGAATAAAACCAACGCCACTCATAGAATAATAACAACAACAAACTGCAGCCACCCAGTAATGGAAACACGAACAAACCACCCATGGGAGAAGGTGGCGATCAAGGTTCTAGGCCACCTTTGGCGAAGAAGATCCTGGTAAGCAGATCGATCATATCCCCCAAACTGATTGCCGTACGAACAAATATCAAGAGGGCTGACCTGATCGCTGCAATTTCCCCCACCATATCCCCCCCACCATCCGAGGGACAGAGTACTATGCCTACGACGGTAAGGCAATATAATATAATTAACATTCCACGTGCTAACATCTAAGCATAGACAAACCACATAGTATGCTACAAGATTCCAATTCAAGAACCACCCGGAATGATATCAAGTATGGTAGATCATCACGTAAACGACAACCGGACCAGCGTAGCAAGATCCATCGACACTCACTTCAGTTTTCCGAGTAAAATCAAATCGAAGCGAGTGAACGCGAGCTGGTACATACCCATACCCAACACGATCGGCCCGGACGAGAGATATGCTTTTTACTACAACCGGAGCCGAAGATATAGAACACACAACGCATCAATCGCAAGGGAATGCAAGGGCGCTAGATTCAAAGGGGAATTTATAGTATTCAAGATATCCCGTACGAGCAACCGATTCGTCAACTTCCAAGCAGAGGACATCCCGAAAGCGTGGATAATTATAAACAGGTGAGTGGAAATACCTTCAATACAAAAGAGCGAGCTAATAATGAAATAAACAGTATTGTACGCAACCAGATTCCAGTACTAAGACTACGTGGATAGAACATAGGTCCATACGTGTAGAAGTAATGTACAGGACGCACAGATAAAGGATGCAGAGTCAAAGTCAACTACAATCGAGGAACAGCAAACAGCCAATCAGGATTGAGGATTCTCAATCCGCGCGGAAATGTGGTGCGACCTACCCTTTCCCACGATAACAAAACAGTTTGTAGTGTCGCCGAGACCAAACGATTAATGGTGAAGCGAAGACAATCCATATATTCCTGAAAATATTCACGCAGACCTCTATGGTGGTATAAATAATATATTTAAACCCAACACAGGCAATTATCTCCTCCGTAGGTACCCAGGCCTTACACTCTACTACCATACTAGCAAGAATATTCTAAGAAATTGAGTAGTGGAGAAGTAAGCCTGATCAAGTCCGGAATATTACTACGGTATTGTCCTACCACAGGCTCATGTGGCCAATACCCGAGCAAGCGAGCCCTTGTTCGGTGGCGGACGAGCATCATTGAAGTTTCTACATCATATTAAACTTATAATTTCTGATCTTCCTTGTGAAAATACTATCACTATTTGGCCAGATCCGTGTGGCATCTAAGAATTTTAGTGAAGTATTGTACTACTTATGGTGTCAGCGAAGTGTCCGCATGAGCCATCGCAGTTCCAAACTCGACGGGCATTGCCGTCAGAACAGCGGGTAGTGCCGACACACAGTCAAAGCAAAGCGAAGTGCACCCATTATGGTGTATTCACTACATTATTTACCAGGATTTCTTAGTTATGGATCAGAGTGGGGCTGTTCCAGAATGTTGGATTTTCAGATTTGATGGTATCAAGGTGCGAGCTCGCAAGCTCGTTGATAAGGGGAGGGGGCCGCCGGAGGCGGCCATGGATGAATGTTT
>ML213519.1:172571-226149 GCA_004369045.1 Heliocybe sulcata | reverse complement strand
TGTGAGCTCGCACCTTAATCCCGACAAATCCCGAATTCCAACACCTGCATTGTTCTAGTAGCATCCGTTTCTACATATCTTATGTACAGTGCAATCAAGGAGCTTTAGAATCACAGTCAGCATATCAGCACTTCTTACTGCACAATGGAGAACAGTGAAATTGGCCCTTTATGCATAAATTATCACAAATAACTAATAAATAAAATACATATGCTCTCAGGACTTGAGAAATAATGCCATGCCCTGCAATGGCCAACTCCCTCAAGTTCGTTCGTGAGTACTGGAACGTCTGCAGCATTGGTGAAGGTGCGAGTGCAATACTGCTCAAAACCATTCATCTTTGCTATTCCTGTCAGCAGACCGCGAAGACGGTGGCGGCCAGGTGGGCTAAACAAAGAGAAAGCTCGTGAACTACGCGTGTTGTGGCTTGGCTATGTGCTCCACGTGAAGGTGGCAGTGTCACAGGGACGTCCGCGCACCGGTTCCTATCTGTTCCGATTCGCTCTTGATGTTTTGTACCAGCCGCGGCAGCAAAGGTGCACCGCCCACGGCTATTACGCGAACGAGCTCAGCAGAGTTAACTTCTGGATGTAGTGCTTGCATCAATCGTAAAATCCAAACCACCAGACCCGGAGAACTGCATCTGTAAGACTATTCGCACAGTCCAACTACTTACATGGATTACGATGGACCGTATCTGGATATGCCGCTAGAGTCTACAAGCATATACACTGCGCCGGGTGCTCCGCGTCCTCATCACAAATAACTGCGATCTCAGGTTTCGTGCGGTTCGGCCCGAAGCAATCGACGAGATAACATCCTAAGGAATCGGAACTGCGGTGAGTGGCTTCTCGTGCAAACCATCAACGGCGTCTTTGGGAGTTGGTCTCTACTTACTTTGCTTGGGGGCTGCTGCGCGCTACGGCGCAGCCTTGTAGGCAGTGCTTTCGAGAATCGCCCTTATATCTCCTTATTGTCTCATCATATATATTTCAGCTGGACTCACAGTGCCAAACCATCGCTGACAGATTCCGTCTACTCTACCTCATTACTTTGCTCGCCTGATTTCTTAGATTGCATCTCGTCGCGATGGATCACTCGTATTACACCGAACTTCAAGAGGAGGGTCCAATGTCGGGGTGAGTGTACCTCAATGCCCCACCAGCATGTCTGGTTAACATAGCCTACCCTAGTATTGGAGCTCCCTTAGGAGTGATTCGCGACTTCACTTTGCATCAGAGTGAAATCACCTTGAAGTTCCAGGAGAAATTATCCTTGAGTGGCGACGACTATCAGATTACTACACCGGATGGGGAAACCCTTTTCACTATGAAAGGCAAAGCGTACTCGCTACGGAGTAGGAGAACTCTGTACGACACACAAGGACAACCGATCCTGAATATTCAGGACAAAATCCTCACGCTATTCAAGCAATTCATGGTGAGCATTTCGAGCGTTAAGGAAGGAATGCAGGTGCTTAACCTCTAACTTCTAGATATGCCCCGGAGAGAGCAATGGCCCTGAATTATGCCACGTGAAACAGCAGTTTGCTATAGGGAGCAATAAGCTCTCGGTACACTTCCAGAATTTTGACGGCAAAGAGATCAACCTTTCCGTCAAAGGCTCTATCCTGGAGCGGCATGCTGAGATTTACGCTGGAGATGAGTTGGTTGCCCGGTTGCGCAGAAGGTTGCGCGATTTCTCGACGTACTATGTCACAGTGGCTCCAGGAGGTAGGCCTAGTTCTCTGGTGTAATATCGAGATCTTACCCGGCCCTATCTTCAGTCGATGCTGCACTGATAGCAGCAGTGTGCAACTGCCTAGATGACGCCGTGAACGGCAAGCACTGACTACTGAGCCCTCTTGCAGTGCCTGCCGCGGTCCTCCAATTTTTGACACATCATGGTAAGTAGCTGAACAGCAGGGTTGTCAATGGCACGCCTCTCATTCACTTTGTGCAGAGACCGCTGCCTACACGACTTCCCCTTCTGGTAAGCCTATCGTCGGGTCCTCACTGCTTGCCCTCTATGGCTCGATGGCTGTCGAAAGATTTGTGCAGAGGTTGCCTATATAATCAACGTATTTCAGCGCCATGGACCTTGACTTTACGGTATAGCAAGCGACAGAAAGATGGAGAGCCTCAAGCCTCAGTACCCAAAGTATACCGACTCAGGCAATATCGCCGCTGGCCCCCCTTGAAGACCTCGCAGGCGGCGGCGATGCTAGCGGGTTAGAGGGTTATCTGCGAGTATGCCGGTGCCAGTCGGTGTGTGCGGGAAATCAGGCGTTCTTTTGTCGTTTTTTCGGTAGCATAACGCTGGATGCCACAGTGGGATATCGCCTTTAAAGCGTCAGATAGTTGTCTCTAGTAGCCCACGGCATAGGGGACCATCGAGTATAGGCAAGAACGTCTGGCCCGGTTATAATGCATGAGATGCATTGAAAACATAGAAGTCACGAATAATAGAACATATATGCCCAGCCTGGGAATTTGAGCGCACGCCACCTATTACTACGCCTCTCACCTGGACTAGACTTGCTGGCGGACGTCTCCTCAGTGACTCCGAGTAGGCGGGCAACGGGAGTTCACAGACCTGGACCTGCTTGTCTGATAACCACACATAGCTACGTGCCGCAGAACTAAAAGGCTTATAATATGACTTTTGCGTAGTCGTGCAGGTCTGTAGCAAACAGACGAGTAACCCACTTAGCACGACGACAAGAAAGGTGCAAAAGTATGTTTGATTACCTGTAGTACAAACAGACGAGTAACTATAGGTAATCGTAAGTCCATGAACAAACAGGTATAGGCGTACGAGACTTACCCCACTTAGCACGACGACAAGAAAGGTGCAAAGTGGGGTCTTACTACGGCAGACACGGTACTTAAGGTCTACGAGTTGTTGTAAGGTACGCGGATGAGTCCATATACGTCTAAAGGCAATCAATAGCTATATGAGCTGTCAGAAGGATAAGGAACGGCAATATATGACTCGAGAGATAAACATAACCATAAATGGAAAGAGTGTCGATAAAATAGGAATCCGTACGGTTTGCTGTTCCAACAAGAACAACAGCTCTCGGTATAAACGGCCCTGGTGACACAAAACCGGCAATTAGGCAGATGATAGATCCTCATCAACGGTCTGCGGCGGTGCACCCCGACGATCATCATGAGAACTAGCTATCAAGCGCTCTGGGAAACCGATTGTCATACTACATGTAAGGCTAGCGCCAACTCCTTTGCAACAGGAAGATTGACTGACTCAACAATTGCTCGGAGCACTGATTTTTAGACACCGCTCTGGACGAGTGATCCCTGGATACCGATGATTTACGTCTATAATCGTCCCAAAATACTATTCAGCGGGGCAGCTTATGCCTTGGTGAATGATGGTTGTCTGCCTCAGATAGAGCCGGAATCTCGGTGGCATGTCGCCACTGCCACTGCTGCTTCCGGGCGGTGATGCTCGGTTCCTGACTCTGTATGGCATGGGCGCTCATTGCTCCGTATAAATAACGGCTACTATTGAATCACAACGACATTACTTCCACTTCGCGCCTTTCTCAGCCAATATGGCATTGAACCTGCTATCTTCTTGGCTATTACCGTCTGACGATGAGCAAGAGCTAGCATACGAACAGCCTGAACAGAACTCGGTGGGTTAGCTGCTCAGTGGGTAATGATGATACTGAGACTACCGCTCTTACAGAAATTAATTGTTACTGAAGACTTGAACAACGCAATCGCAAGGTGTAGGAGACGCGTCAAGCGTATCAGCGAAGACTGCAGGTACAGAGCGTCATACATCGTTAAGCGCTCGCGGACTCCCGGGCTGAAAATGCTCTTCTTCTAGGAAACGCAATAGACGGTTTCGGTATGTCCCTGGTATAAATCGATCTGGTTTAGATCATAGGGGAGACCGTAGCTATGTAGCGACCTCGAATTTGATCTCGAAGAGGACCAACAATGCTGCCTGTACGGACTCGGAGGCGGGCTCGCCAACGAGGAAAATGAGCCTATGGACATACTTCGTATAGAAGAACTATACGACAATCCGCAGTTCATGATTGATGGAGCTACCGGTGAAGACCTTGTCCAGGGCAGATTACAGGATTGCTGGTTCTTGTCGGCTCTTGCCACAGTCAGCACAATCCGTGACCTAATCAATAAGATTTGCGTCGATGTGAGTCGTCTGCCCTTATCTTCCGGTCCTTCTCCCCTAATTTGTTTGCAGCACGATCCAGTGGTAGGCGTCTACGGTTTCATATTCTACAGAGATGGCGGATGGGTCGACGTCATCGTGGACGAGTCAGACTACTGTACCTTCTAGTAATATTGCGAGCTGACTTACGTTTGTCTTTCCAGTTTGCTTCCCATATACGCTCCAAAATACGAAGATCTGCCGGATAAGGTACAGGACCCATTTTGCATTTTCGCCGATGCGGTAACACATATTTATCTCCACTTACAGGAGAAACACTACTTCCGCTCTAACAAAGCCTTGTATGACAAAATGGCAAGAAGAGGCACGAAGTCCCTATACTATGCTTCGTCTGGAACGGAGAACGAGACTTGGGTGTATGTGCAACATTCAACGGAATTATCCACCTGAAAGGAGACTGATTATTGCCTAGGCCGCTGATTGAGAAAGCGTTTGCGAAGCTCCATGGCGATTATGAGGCCTTAAATCATGGCTGGACATGTGAAGGTGTCGAGAGCTTAACAGGGTGAGCTTTTCTTGTGGTATGATAACATTTCCAAAGGCATTGATTATTCCCAGCGGCGTCTCCAATTGCTTCTATCTGCATGATATTCTGGATAAAGAGCGATTCTGGAACGAAGAACTGCTGAAGCTGAAAGAAGGAGCGGAGAAGGACAGAGTATTTAGCTGCGTCATTCTGAATTCATCTTCAGGCTAGTCTGCTATTACGCCCTTGGTGCTTTCGATGTTCTGATAATCTGCTGCGTCACGCAGGCTTATGGGAAGGTAATACACTCATTATTCAAGACACGTTCATTGCACTAACAACATCCAAGACCACGCTTACTCGATCATGGAAGCTATAGAGTACAAAGGTCCGTCCAGTCGTTCATCCGTATAATAATCGATGTTCATCTCGGTTCTCCACAAAGGTAAACGCTTCCTCAAGATCAGGAACCCATGGGGTAAGGGTGAATGGACTGGTCCATGGAGTGACGGGTCAAAGGAATGGACATCCCTGCTACACCCTACGGATATTGGCCATAAATTCGGCGAGGATGGGGAGTTCATTATGGAATGTGAGTGCCTTCATTGTCCCTATGCAAGTTGAGGCTGAACGGCAGTAGACAAAGATTTTCTGTCAACATGGACATATGTGGATCGGACAAGATTGTTCGATGATTCCTGGATCGTCAGTTCCCTCTGGCTCAATGTGACCGCCCGTTCCCTTCCCTGTATGTGATCTGCCTAGTTCGCTTGATCAATACCCTGAAACCACACAAGGTGCTTGGAATTACGGCGATGTGTCGTGTGGGTCTCATAGACATGGTCTGATTCGTTGATGCTAATTTTGACATTCGCATCAGATACGATCCACGTCGATGAGGATACCCCTGCCGTCATCGTGTTGTCACGTCTGGATGACCGTCATTTCTACGAGCTATCAGGATGCTACGAGTGGTCACTGGACTTCAGCCTGTACCGAGAAGGTACCGATGAACTTGTAGCAACGTCGACACATGAGCGTCTCTGGCGACGTAGCGTCAATCTAGAGATAGATCTTGAAGCCGGCAATTACGTGGTACACGTACGTTCATTGCTTTCATGACTCGAAGATGTACGTGACCGACTCCACCCAGGCGCGAGTTGACCGGAAGAAAAAGCTGAATGCGCATGCCGATCTTTACCATGACAGAGCCTCTGACAAGGAGGGCATGATGCCCGGAGTCCACGTTCGCGCTAGTCAACACTCCCTTTCTGTTGTTCGCAAACTGGAGTCGTCCTGGGACATACGGAAACTGGGCCGCAAGTGGGCGGGTGCGTATGCAAGCCGCAGCTTGGCGAGAAGTGAGTTCTGTGGCTCTCTCTTGGGCGACTTACTGAGCACCTGCCGACGATAGATTTCAATCCTGAGTGAATCCCTTCAGGTTGCGAACTTGCCGTGTAGCTGACTCCAGCATTCAGGCGCTATGGAGATGCCATACCATTGGACGATGCAATCTTCAAGGGAAAGAATCTCGCAGTAATTCAGCAACTTGCAAACATGTCGATATCGGGAACACGGAGCTTCGTCTCGAGTCCCATCGGTCCGACGCCAAGTGTGGCATTGAATGGATTCCCGACTCGATCCACGCTTGAGCAAGCACCAGCTAAAGTCGTCGGACTCGCCAATGAATACAAGACTGACATGCACGATCATCCCCTCGAGCAGCAGGAGCAGGGCGATGCCGCCACCAAACACCAATCATTCAAATGTAACGGCTGCGGGGTGAGTTGGACGTTCTCAGTGGAATATCAGATTTTACAGCACTTCGACTATCAGGCATATCCAATCGTGGGAACGTTCTATCGATGCATGGAGTAGGTTGCCCGAGTGTTCATGAATCATGGAGACTAAATTTTATGCACTAGATGTGCCGAATACGACATCTGCAAGAAATGCATGACTGCTCACGGGCATCAACGAGGCTCACATATTACGCTGCGAGTGGATACCACGACAGAAGCTAAGAAACTGAAAGACGAAGTAAGCTTTGACCTCAAGCCAGTGGATAAACAGCTGACCGGTGCGAGTACTTAGGTGCACGGATATGTCACGCACCCAGAAGATTATGAAGTTACCCTGGGCTTACGCGTCTATACCAAGAAAGAATCTCCTGCGACCATCAGAGGCCAACTGCGACAGGGAAATATTCTCCGCGGAATGACTGTGCGGCGGAGGCCATAGTAACTGAGATTTAACTATGTGATTTCGTGGTGTCGTCAACGCATGATAGAGTCCTTCGGATGGATCGATGGCGATCAGTAATCCAGCCATAGCAATGGGTCAGCGAAGACATTATTGCTCAATCTGCGTGAATTCTGGCTACAGAGACGCTCTTCCTATAGCATAGACGCAAAGAAACCGCATACATCACACGTGCTCCACGCACCTCATTATCGAAGGCCACATACTACATGTAACTCACCGGCAGACCATAGGCGGATCGCGACCATATGAACGACGGGTACAAGCTCCAATACGCGCGAACGAACTCGACACTCCTATATTCTACCTCCACCTCGTATATCCCTGCCGCGAGCACGAAGAACGAAGCCGGCCCTGGGAGCACTTCTACCCCGAGCAGGCAATACACCTCTCGCTGGAAAATTAGGGACCGGTCCTCCCCTGCCCCCACGACCTCGTGGCGTCGGGTGGAAAGGCTGTGGCGGGAAATGATCACCGCGCCCCCGAGGACCAAATCCGCCGGCCTTTCCACCGCGGCCAAACCGGATGGACGAAGGAATAAGGGACAGTGAGGTCATGGAGTCAGCTAAGGCATCAACATCCTCGCCAGAGGTAGGTCCCTGAGCACTTGTTGTGATCAGTTCTTCAGCAGATGTTCCGTCAGTATTCATCCTAGACCCGGAGTCTTCGTGAGTTGTAGCATGCTCTTCGTCACTATTTTCTGAGCCCTCTTGCTGCGTTTCGCCGTCTCTGTGTTTCCATTCGCCCCGGATCATGCTTGCGCCTTCGCCCCATTTCTTCAGCAGGCCGCCCACACCTTTGTTTGTGATGGCAAAGAAGTACTCTTTGGGATAGCCATGAGCTTGGATTAGGTGCAGGCGCCGAGCTTTGGGTGTCAGAAACAGTCGATCGCAAGAGGAAAGGTGGCACGCGAACTAACGTAAATGGGCAAAAATCGTGCAATCAGCATCATGGAATATTTGAACAATGCCAAACATGCGTACAATCTTCTCTCCGCGATCTTTCTTAACGGTGGCGAGAGGGTCATGGCATTCAGTCTGGTGCTAAAAGGCAGCACGACTCGAGTTACACCTTCAGCCTCTCTCAGCAAACTACTCACAGGATCCTCACCAGTTGAAGTAGTCTAGCCTCTGGGAAGACGCACCCACATCCTTTCTCTTCGCAAACATGAGCATGATACGTTGCATAATGCCTCTCGAGATCCTGTGAACCCAGTAGCTGCGTCGGTTGGTTCTTTGGGGGATTACACGTCGGAGGTAGGGTACAGAGCAGGGGTCGAGCAGTCGCTTTTGAGGACAGCTCTGGTATTATTCTTGGTGCTTTGGGAGTTGGGGTAGTGGAAGGAGAAGGCGTTCTAGTACGCTTCGAGGAGGACATGGTGGTTGAAGTACAGGAGCGGTACCAGAGGTACTCGCTCACTTGCCCGATCAAGTACTGGTACTCGGACCCTGAACCCTCCCGTTGGTTATATGCCCTACTTAATACTACTATATCATATTCTTACACGGTTCTTCTAATAGGGCAGACAGGAGATCGTACAACGCTTGAAATACTACGGAGACCATGCAAATCTTGCCAAAGAGCGCTATACGCAGCATCAGGATTTTGAGCTTATTCTAGCCGATGCCCTTCTCTTCGGTTTCGGTTCGTCTATGACGGGAACAGGAGTGCGCTTTCTCTTCACTGTTTCCTTGTTGACCGCGCTCGGAACCCACTGACGGTTGAAGATACCGCGGAGTAGCTTGCCTTGACGCAGTGACCCGTGAATAATAGGTTTAGCCTTCTTCACGGTGTAAACACGTAGACCAATCGTTATCTCGCAATCTTCTGGGTGTGCACCCTTGCCGTATCCCTGCCAGCCATCAACTGACTGTTACATAGAGAATAGATGAAGCTCACATCTTGCCTGAGCGCCTTCACGTCCTCGAGTGTCTGGATAAACCGGAGGTCATGTCGCGGGTTTCCTCCATGCAGGCCAACACAGCGGCTACAGATATCAAACGAGACGCATCTAGAAGCTCATGTATTGGTCAGTAATTCTAGAACTATGGCCAGGAGTTAACTCACTCCAGGCATCGCCAAAACGGCCCTCCGACGAGTTCCTATTCCAGATGTTTCAACAACTATACGAAGGAAGGCCAAGTTGGCGTCACTACACACCTCGCACTGGCTACATATGAAACCAGCAAATATAGCAGTACTCTGCCGTTGCCGCTCTGGTACACGGGTTCTGACTGACTCGGGACTACCCGCTATCTGCCGCTGTTGGCTCTGCCTGAAAGCCTCTTGAAAAACTGTAGAGTCGGAAGCGGCCGATAAGGGCGGCTCAAATGTTTCTTGCCTGTCGTCGAAGACGTCAGCTTGTATTTCGCTTAGATCCTGTCCACCCAGGAAGTCGTGGCTAATCGGGATCATTTCCTCGTATAGGCTATAGCGGACGCTTCAGTTTTTGTGTTATGTTGTGGAGGCGGGCTTACTCACTGAGGGACAAAGTCTGGCCCATGCCGGGATCAGCTGCCAGTTACACATGCGAATCATTCTCTACTCACTGGATGCTATACTCTTACTGGCAATCGCCTTCGCCCACTTCTTCGCAAGCTTCCTTTCATCCCATTCCTTTCGACGCAGAGACAGTTCTCGGATATAGGGACGTGACAACGACACTTCCTTCCCTTTCATAGCCTCGGTATGGAACGCTCCTGGCATCACCGTGGTGCGGACACCAGCTTTGATCTCGTGATATAGGTCAACATACGCTTCCTGCCTATGCTTTCGATCTACTCTGGCCTAGTCCACTGTCAGATCGTCGCCGGTTGGTCACTCGTAAAAGACGTACGTGCACGATGTAAGTGCCCTTCTGGAGATTACTCAACTCTAAGTTGACACTGCGACGCCATAGTCTTTCATGTACAGATCTGCCAATCTCTTGCTGGCCGGCGCCTTGCTTGTACATGACAAAATCCAAAGACCATTTGTAGCACCCTGATAATTCATGGAATGCACGGTCGTCGAGCTGCGACAGCACGATAACAGCCGGGGTATCTTCGGCGATTGTGATCGAAACTGCAGACTATACATTAGAGCAGTAACATGAACTGGTATACGAACTCACATGATACGTCGCCTGGACTCCAAGCAGCTGCCAGACTATTAGATCGTATCTCCTGGGGTAATGGAAGAACCCACAAGGCGCAGGACGAGTAGAGACGTTGAGCCAATGGCAACTATAGGCCCACTCGTCGTTGAACAACTTCGTTCGATCTACATAGGACCATGTCGACAAGAAGTCATCAACTGGTGACTGGTTAACTTCGGTCAGCCAGATATAAATCATGGGACGTACATTCCATGATGAATTGGCCGTCATCTCCAAATTCGTGACCTAGATCCTCGGCACGAATGTGAACTAGCTCTTCAGTACCAGGCACTGCCCATTTGGTCGTCCATTCCTTAGACCCGTCGCTCCAGCGTCCGTCCCACTCTCCACCTCTACCCCAAGGGTTGCGGATCTTGACAAAACGCTTACCGGTCTTCGGGTGTTCGATAGCGTCAATGATAGAATATGCGTGCTCTGCACAACATTCAGCATCAGATGACGCCCAGCCCTTGAGTCAATAATGGTTCACGCACCAGGCCTCAAACCGCGAATTGACACCGACGTGTCGCTGTCGTTCGAAGGATTAGCTAGCAGACAACTGAAGACTCTGTCTTTGCTAGCTTTATCTCCATTAACTTTATCGCTGAGTTTCATCAATTCTTCTCTCCAGAACTTGTCGCTGTCGAGAATGTCGTGCAGATGGAAACAGTTGTAGACACCGCTAAACATGTGATGTGCGTAACGACCTTCAGTCGAGTTGGATTTGATCTTACCCCGTCAGACTCTCTACTGCGTCACAGGTAAACCCATAGTTTAATGCCGCATAGTCGCCGTGGAGCTTAGCAAAGGCTTTCTCAATGAGTGGCCTAGAAAGGTGGTCAGTCCCGTGTCAGCAGCAACGAGACATAGACTTACACCCATGTCTCTCCTTCAGTTCCGGAGGAAGCGAAGTAGAGAGACTTCGATCCGCTCCTGGCCACTTTATTATATTGATCCTTATCCCTTCGAAACCGAATTTGTTCCTAGGTCAGAATCAGAACCGCTGGTGGTGCAATATAAAGCATACAGTGTACTTGCCTCCTCCTGTACGTTCTCGTATTTCGGGGCATGGACAAACAATAGGCTACCAACGCAAACAGAATTCACATCGGTCTCAACACCATAGAAGCGTGCCGTACTCATCAACTACGACGTGGACCCATCCGCGGTCGCGGTAGAAAATGAAGCCATAGACTCCCACTTGCACGTCGTGCTTGAGGGAAGAATGTGAGCGTGCAGTTTCCGAGAAGGCGGAACAAATACCTTCACGCATATCTTCCTTTCGATCCAGTTAGAGTCCTTGCTCGCGGTGCATACTGTGGCTAACGCAGCCAGAAACCAACAGTCTTGCAGCTGACCCTGAACGAGGTCATCTGCAGTTGCACCTTCCTTGAATAACACCGGCTCGGGGTCGCGGAATATATCCGTCACACGGAGAATATCAGGCGGCTGACAAGACTCGTCCCTTTCAAGCCCGTACAGGCAATCATCCCGATCTTCTTCGAGGTCGAATTCGAGGTCACTAGAGGTATTACAACGTGAGTCCATATATTCTCCTTGTAAGGGCTACAGCGAATGTTACCGGAAACGTCTGTTCCCATTTCTGGTCAGGAATAATAGAAGCGTCATGAGAGGGAAATATTCAGTCGCTGTCCATCGATTCTACCGATACGCCAGGCCACCTACCTGCAGTGTTCAATGATTCGGTCGACCTCCGCCTTGCACCCGTCATAAGCCGATTGCATTTCCTCTGTCACGCAGAGATTCTAGAAGAAGCAACATCATCCGTGAGTCGTTGGGCACGAAAGCAGGACATTACGATGACACCTACATGTTTTTCTTTCAACTGTTCATATTCGCGGACCGGTACCTTGCCTCCGAGGGAGCTCGCTCTGCTTTGAGCAACAGTCCTTTCTCCGCTTTTCAAGGCATGACTCCCTGAAAGCGCTGGCATCGTGGAATGTGGCTCTCGCTGGTTTATGAATCGGGCAGCAGGGAGCGCGTCTTTATGCTCTTCTTCTTGTACCGCCGATGCTAGCAGCCGGGCTCCCGTGCAGTGCTCGGTCACATCACATGTCCGTATAGATTGCTCTATATCTGTTCGTATAGCCTTCCAGTGCGAGCGCTGAAGAAGGCTTGGTACATCAGTCGGTAGCTAAATGGAAAGATGTACTAGAATCGTGGCCGTGCGCGCTGACGTTAGGCTTCATGCATCGTGTCAGGCTTCACAGCAGAGGCAGTCAGCAATTATTACTACGGCTCGAGTACATATAGCCCTACCATGGAAATTCTGTGGTCTTGCAGTAGGAAGCAGTGTTTTGTCGTCGCACAAGAACCTGGCAGAGCGCGACTTACGCTTAAGGGCAAGCGGGTCGCAGGAGTTAGAACTGGTTGTAAAGCCTAGCTACCCAGAAGCGAACGCCCACGAGCGCACCATGGCGGTTTGCAGCTAAGTCGCTGGAGTTACGCGAGAGGGTAGATTGTAACTTCGCGAAGAGTCGAGCTCAAGAGGTCAATTCAATGCCAGCCGGCATATTTGCGTCTTTGCGTCAACTACGGTCAGACACCAGTTAGATTCCGAGGAGGCTGCTGCGAGTCTGATGAAAATCAGTGGCAATCAACATACAACAATTAATAATGCTACAGATTTTAACGACTTCAAGACAAGAGGGCGATGCAAGGCTATTATAGACATAGATATAACAATAGACGAGCGCATACTGATACATTGCACATGACATGGTAGCAGGACAGATGGAGCAACCCCATCATGGCGGCGTTGCGGAGCATAGCATGGTAATTGTAATAGCATAGCTTCAAGCCGCGACCTCCTTCTTTCCCTTGAAAACATGCATCAACGATGGCTTCTTCAATGCGGCCTTCTTCGTTCCAGAACTCGCGAAACTCTCCGTGGATGCAGCGGCGGCGTTCGTATACCCTGAGAGCAGGGCGATGCTTCCTCTCCGCAACTTCTTTAAAGCGTCGCGATCAGCGCGGCAGGGTCCCGATGCCATACTCTCTGCAACCTCAGGCTGGAATGAGTTCTCGAGGAAGTCGCGACGAATCGCTTCAGGGTTTATCGGGGAGTTCGTAGGGCGCTTGCTCGAAGGGCTCGAAGGAGGGAGGATAAGTGGGGCAGGGCGTCTCCGTGCGGAGCCGCTCGACCCTGGGCGGCTGCTCTGTTGTGAAACCTCATGGCTCCTCGAACGCCCTCCCGCCGGAGATAAGGAGAGCACGGGCATACCGGGCTTGTGCGCGGCAGTTGGCAGGACGTTCCCGCCAAAAGTACCTAAGCTATCGTCCAACCCTTCCGATGCCTGCACGAGGCGATTCGGGTCGAGATCCGAGGACTGCGTCGACACGCTTCCCCTCCGTCCTTCGCCCCCTGCCACAGGAGAGCCCGGTTCGAAATCCACCCATTCGTGCTCTACGGACGCGCCTGTGCGGACTTCTCCGGACAGCAGGTGCGCGTACTCCCATTCCTCCTCCTGGTCCAACCAGATACCACCCTCACCGTCTCGCCACACATCGCCGACACCGACAACCTGCTGCCCGCGCTTCAGCCCACGCTCAGCGCGCGCACGCTCGTGCATGTGCGCCTTGATCCGATGGTCCATTGAGCCACCGTCCATCATCTGCGCCAGCTCGAGCTGAGCCGCCAAAGGGACGGGACGGTCATACGTTTGCTTTGTCTTCATTTTGTACCCCTCCTTCTTGCGAGATGCAATCTCTGCTGCCGCAGCGAGTTTTGCATTCGCGTCCGTCGGCGCAGCCTTGGGCGCGGCGGGACCGTCAGACGACTTGGGTCGACCGCGATTGCCGAAGACGGACAGAGAGCGCATACGGCTGAGAACGCGACCGCTCTTTTTGGGGACTGGTGGAAGGGGGATTCCGTAGAGCGCGACCGGGTCTTTCTTCGTGAACTGGGTCGGAAGACCAGCTGTTTTGGGCGAAGTAGGAAACTCTACTACAATGGGTGTATAAGCCGTTCGCTGTCCAGGTAGCGGGGTATCCTGTAAGTTTAAGAACGACGCAGACGAGACGCGCACAGACGGTACAGATAGGCGCCTGGGACTGATTGCTGAGATGGACGGCCGACGAGGGCTAGATACCGAAGCCCGTCGCTCAGGCGATAATGGCTCAGGAGACCCTGGCTGCACGTTCAGTGCCCACGCAGAAATGTTCGAGAATGTGGTGTTTCGCGGGTGAGTATTGAAACGTTGATCCCAGACTGGAGAGACTCGGCTGGTAGGCAAAGCAGGGGCAGCGGCTGCGTCGGCGCGACCTTTTGAGGGAGCGCTTGCTTCGACAGGACAGGGTATGAAGAAGTAGCTTTGGGCATTTGAATTAAGTGAAATGTGACTGTGGCGGGGAAGGGTCATCACAGCACGCGCCTGAGGCATATGGTGATCGACTTACGATAGTGGACTGGAAGAGCGTGAGATTAAGGAAAGTGGGGGGCTATGTCTCAGAATGATGCGCCGGATGTACAGCTACAAAAACAAGGGACACCTAATATAGAGGCGCCGGACCGTCAGCGACCACAGAGCCTTGGTCCATTAATGGAACTAGACCCACTGATGTGGACGGAAAGGTGGATAGGACCTTCCAGGACGATTAAGACGATTAGTTGGGGATACGACTTGAATTCCAAGTCGACAAGCGAGTTAGAAGCGGTCGGGGAATAGGGATACAGAAGACCTCCGAGAGCAAACAGTCGAGAGATGACCGAGCCGTGCAAGACGTGGGCGAGTCGTACAAAGGAGACTGAGACTAGCTCTAAAGTCGGTGAGACGTACCACATTCAAGCATCCTCTTAAGAGGTGGGACGGGACAAAAGTGCGCGTTGTGCGACATTGCGGGACAATAACGCTGTACTTCCAAATGGAAATCAAGGGCCCGCCGCGCTGGATACGGGCAATTGAAAACAAGCTTGCAGTAAATGAAGGAACCAAACGCTCGGAGCCACGAGGACCTCGGCCACCGTACTTTTGTAATCGGTAACTGCCGGTTTATTGTCTTCTCTCGCTTGCCTCTCGCCTCTTTGTCTAGCTAGTTCTGTTCCGTCGCTGCGTCCTGTGGCGGAAGTCTTGCTCCTCGACTCTCTTGCTCAGTGACGATGGCCAGTCACAGATGCGGCAACGTGGAACTCACAGTAACCGAGGTCCTGTCGCCGAGTCGAATACAAGGGCTGCCTATCATGGAGGAATCACCAAACCCGGTCCGGAGTTTCTCCTCTGCGTACGACTTTGTATCCGAGCACTTGCTAATTCTTGTTCCTGCCGCCTTGAGCCTCATCACCTTCCATTCCTGCGTCGCCGACGTGGCATCTCCAGAGAATCCGTACCTCATGCGTTTCCGCAAGCAGTCGTTGTTCTCTGTCGGCATGTCTCCTGCTCTGTGTGAAGGTGTTAGCTCCACAACAAGGATTCACCTGGTCACGTACAATGTCGCGGTCACTTGGATCAATCTTCGAGTATGACCATATCACCTCGCCTAGGTGTGCTGGTTGACGAGGATGACTATCTTGAGCACTCGCCTTCCTTGCCAGCGACGACTATTATTCCGGGACTTTGTCTTTTGTCTGTCCTTGCCACGAGGTTTCAAGACCATCAGTACAAGGTACACCATCAGGTTCTTGGCTGCCGCCGCACAATCGCCCTATGTCCGTGCGAGATTGAGCGAAACGTAGAATGTGGAGCGGAGTTTCGGGAGGGGCAGGAGAGCAGAAGCTGGCAAGCCTACTTCCTGGGGATACGATGTTCAGAGATTCATCCTCTGGCGCTATGCTCATCGTCCTAGTTCCCTTCGAATGGCTTCTGAGACCGCGAGTGGCGAACTGATACTGCTCCGAGGCGCATCGCAGGATGGCATCTAGGTCGCCAAAGCCGGCCCTAATTAAAGGTGACCTCGTTCATGATCACGGACGCATTTCTTCAGAGGAGACAAGCTTTGATGTGTGGTTCGTGTAGAGTCCGGCACGGCACAAGCCTCTGCCCGATTTGCTCGACGTTGCTAGCATCCGTGTGATCATGCCAACCTTCGTTCTGGCCTTCAATACTTGGAGACGACCCTGCTACCGGAACCCTACCTATGGCTCGTTTTCTCATTGTCTGTTGCCTGGTCGTGGGCGATCTCTTGTTCCTTTATTCGCTGCAAGAGAGCGTGGACTCCACTGCCCTACCCAAACAGTACCATCGGTCGGGAGACCAGCTGGGATATGAGATATGTCGTGTCCTTTTGAGCATAGCTGCGTATGTGCTTTGACCCTATGCCCAATGGTGCAATGTTACTTACCTGAGCCGATGTATGCGCGATTACCGCGACCCCTGCGGATTACCCCCCACGCTGGCCATCCTCTGCGCAGGTATCTGTACTCGCTCTTTGAGAGTCCCATTTGTTGGGTTAGGTCGCATACATAGACCAGCTACTAAACTCAGCTCCGCACACAAATGCGCTTCAAGTGTGGCCTGAAAGGTTGCAAACCGTGCCGGTGACTCGCACGCCTTGTACTTGATACTGGAGACGACGGGAAGCGACCGTATGTTGTCTCCATTACTAATCGACATGCGTCCAAGTCTTTGTTGTGCGCATGCACGTCCACAGTCCTGCTTCGTCTTCACGCACAGAATGCCGTGGCGGTAGCCTCTCATTCTACAGGCGAGATGTATTTCGGGGGGATAAAAGTACGCCGGCGTGTTGAGGTAGGGTTGGGAGGCATGGTGGCGAAGGAAAAGAAAGATGCGCGGACAATAGATAACAGAAGCACAATTGAATTGTGCAGCTAACTTGAATATAAAGTTTAATTAATGACCGTCAGTGTGCACATTTCAGGGGATCTCTACTTATTCGCCTCGCTTACCGTCAATTTTAATACTGGTGATATTTGATAGTCGAGCTGTCCAGATGGTAGACAACATTCTTCATATACAATGCGTAACGTGCATGATGCATCAGGAGCCAAAGTCTCAGGACGTTGGACTCACGGGAGTTGTGCACTCGCTATTGGGTCGCACGTCTGACGCTCGTACGTGGCATTCGACAAAGCTCGCATAAGTGTAAGCAACAGCACAGACAGATAAGAATGGACGTAAACACAACCCTTAGAAGCCTCCCCCAAACCCTCTCGATGACCGGTAGTACGTCCCTCCACCTCCACCTCCAAACCCACCTGCGCCGCCAAACCCACCACCGCCAAATCCGCCACTACTGTGTCCGCCAAACCCAGGGTGTCCACCACTGTGGAAGAAGAAGTCGGAGAAGTCCATGCCGCCCATGCCACCCATGCCTGACGAATCCGTCTGCCCGTCCTCGTCCTCGCCCAGGTCGTAGCGTTCACGCCGTCGAGGATCTGAGAGGACTCCGTGAGCTTCGACGACCAGTTTGAACTTCTCTTCGTCGCCGCCCTATAAACGGATGAGATATGATTATGAGCCTCAAGAGAAAAGGGAAGAGAGTCTGGCCTTGTCTGGATGGTGGATGAGACTTTCCCTGCGGTATGCCTTCTTTATCTCGATCTCGGACGCCTCCCTCGAGACACCTATAACACAAGTCATCAGGTCGTGCAAGCGGAAGAGCGATAGAGCATGCATTACCCAAAATTTTGTAGTAATCCTTTGTTTTGCTCCTCTTTAGGGCAGCCTCCGCCTTCTTCAACTCGTCCTTCAAAGCACGCACGTCAGCGTCGCTGCCTTCGACACCGGCTTGTTCCATGGACGCTTTGAAGTCCGACACGGCCTCGTCGTATTTCTCCATATGGAGGTGTATACGAGCGCGCGTTCGGAGGGCCTTAAAGGACGTGGGACTCAGGGAAAGCGATACGTCGGTGTCAGCGAGAGCTTCTTCGTATCGGTTCATCTGTCCATCATTGAGATCTAAGCGAGATCAGATTCTGGCAACTGGGGCAAGACACACCTTAACCAGTGTCGTAGCTCGATTCGATAGCAGTGTTGCCCGCATCTGCCCGCCCTTCCCTTCCTCCTCCTTGTCCCCCACTCGCTGGCACAATCATAAGTACCCTCATACTATGGACGAAAAACCGGTTGGTACTGACCTCCAGCGCTTCCCCATACTTATCGACTGCATTCTGAAGCTGTCCTGACTTGAAGGCCTGGTTACCTTCCTCTTTCAGCCGCTCAACGTCTTTGACACGTCTACGTAGCTTCATGGCGGGCTCGTGGCCCGGGTCCAGCCGCAGGGCGCTAGATACGTGCTGTAATGCCTGCGCCAGCTTCGCGGATAGGAACAGAATCAAGCCACGCAGAGTAAGGACGTCAGGAGAGTTGGGGTTGAGACGTAAAGCATCACTATGAGGTTCGCGTCAGTCCACAACCTCACAGCAACAGCCTGCCGCACTCACTTTGCAGCGGTGTTGGCAGCATCCCAGTTACTACGAGCCAGTTCTAGCTCGACTCTCCAGAGCCTCCACTCGGTAGGCGTGTCCCCTCCCTCTCCTTCTATACCCTGAAAGCACTTATCCAGCGCCAACCGCGCCATACCCCAGTCCTTCCGTGCTCTAGCGCCGTCGAAGTTCCGCACATGTGCCTCTAGCTCCAACACTTTCTCCTGGAGCTGTAAAGCAGCCGCATTTCCCGGCTCGGCTTCCAAGGCGGAGCGGAGAGTCGAGAGGGCTGGTGTAGGTGACCCAATCGCAAGCTGGCATCGTGCAAGGCGAACGAGTGTCTTTGCGGACGGGGACGCGGACTGAAGAGTGGCAGCTTGTTGACAGTCTGCCAGTGCAGGTCGGAACCGCTTCAGCGCCATATAGGCAGCGGCGCGGTTGGTAAGGTACGCAGGCTCGGTCGGCATTAAATCTGGCATATAATAAGTAAGTAGTAAATAGAAGTATTGAGAACCGTACCAATAGCCTCAGTGTACAGTTCGACTGCCTCTGTCCACCGCTTTGCTTTGAAGGCAACATTTCCTTGCTCCTTCGTCTTCTCCGCCTCTGCTGCGGCATCTACGGGTACTGGTGGCTCCTCAGCGTACGGCGGCGGGGGCGAGGACTCTTCTGAGCTGCCACTGGTCTCTCCGTCGACCTCGACTTCGACCGCGGACTGCTCGACTTCATCCTGCTTTCTGATACAGGGTAAGTCCTCTGCCAGGACTATGTGTTAGAGCGACATACTGTGCAGCAGCTTTCCGGGCCTGAGCCTGCTGCTTCCTCTTCTGTTGTTGTCCTTTCTTATTCCCCATTATTCAGAGAGTAGAGACGGTTATGAAGAGCGGTTGCGCAGAACTCGCAAAGGTGTGGCGCGCCGCACAGGACCGGAGCAGAGTTTATGTCGCACGAAGATAGGTGGTTTCATATCCGGCAATCAGCATGCTGTATCGGGTGTCATGTTTTCGGAAGTTCCTTTATACGTTATCCATTCGACATACTCGATATATAGCTACAGAAATCCATCTATCAACGTATACACTCCATCAGACAATCGTACAGGACCAAAAAATACAAACCAATATCATAGTACAATACGAATATCCGTCTCGATCCCAATGCTAGTGAATGTTAGATATGTGATGAAGATGAACCATTAACGAAACCACTGATCCACGGTCAAGGTATCACGCCTCTTCTACCTCTCTCGGTCTGAAACTCCAAAACTCCATCACTGTCTTCCCAGCCCGCTTACACATAATCGCGCACACGTCCTTCCTGAACGCGACCTTCCACACACTCTCGCACGGTTCGCTCAACTCCCTGATCGGCTTGCCCGTCTTCATCTCAAACAGCCTCACCCGCCCGTCATTGCCACCGGTGACAAGCAGGTTCTCGTTGAACTGCAGCGCAGTCACCGACGAGTCGTGCGCGTTGATGCGGTGTTGGATGGCGAAAGTGGCGTTGGGGGAGGAGGGGGTAATGGAGAAGGTGATGACACGGCCGTCGGAGCCTCCTGTGGCGAGGATGTGGCGGGAGAGCTGGAGTTGGCATACAAGGGCGGTATGGCCCTGGAGAAGTGCGATACATTCGCTGAGGATGACACGTCAGTAGAAATCCACTATCTTGAAGAGCTGGAACTGACCCTGTCGAAGCATCCCATACGCGGACCGAAGTGTCCAAGCCGCCGGAAGCAATCCTCACTCCATCAAACGCAACGGAGTATATCTGGTGATAGTGCCCGCGGAGGACGTACAGACACTCGCCTGTATCGACGTTCCAGAGCTACGTAGACATCGAATGAGAGTGAGCATCACATCCGACATTAAATACACATACCCGGCAAGTACAGTCATAGCTGCCACTAACGACCTTATTCCCGTGCACATCCAGGCATCGCACGCTCTGCTGATGACCTTGCAGAACTCTGAGCATCCTACCACGCTGAACGTCCCAGACACGCAACGTGCAGTCTCGAGATCCTGAAACTGCAATGGGACGGTGATGTAGCACTTTGATACAGCGGATGGTGGAGGTATGGCCGTGGAGGACGTATATACAGTATCTGCAAACGTTTGAATATCAGTGATATAATTGAAACTAAGCACCCTTACCCAGACTTCACATCCCATACCCGCACGACCTTGTCGCATCCACCACTAACCACCAAAGCATTGGCTTGCCCCCACCCCTCCGACGTGGAGCATGTATCACTATGCTTCGGCCCCTCCTCTTCCTCCTCCTCATCCGATGTCGGCCTGTTCACGTTGTCCAACCCGACCGCACTCCTTAAACTCGGCGGGACAAACTGTTCCAGCCCAGGCCGGCCAGTGACTGACGCCGCCACCCCGCCAGCACTTCTCAACTGCTCCGCTGTATCCCGCCTACTCTCTTCCTCGCCGTCCCAGCGCCCCTCCCTTTCCGCTGACCCGCCCCAGCACCCGCCACGACTCACAAGGTTCACCGCCCACACACCAGATTCATGGCCAATCAGAGTGCGCGCAAGAACACCAGTCTTCGCACTGAAGACATAGATGCGGCAGTTGGCGAGCCCGACCACGACCCATTCGAGATCCATTGCTACGGAGGTGACGACGCCACTGTCCGGGCTGACGATGGGAATTCTATGTGCACGCAGGAGGTGACCGCCACGCCGCCATGCCTTCACTGTGAATAGTCGGCATAGTTCAAAGCTGTCGAGAATGGTCACTTACTGGTGGTGTAGGCGACCTTGAAGTGCTTCCTGAATGCATACTGTGGCAAGGACAAGTTAAGCCGTGGCGTAGATGCCGGGCCGACCTGCATCACTGCCGGTCCCTCCTGGCCATTGCCCCTCCTCGCAGCCCTTAAGCTCCTCCTATCCCTCGCATCCAGCTCCGGCTGGAAATCGTGTACATCGCACATCCGCTTCCATATCCACTCGTCCGCCAACAGCCTGTTCCAATACTTGCTCACCTGGCTCGCTCTCGCCAGAGTCTTCGCATCTGTAATATAGCTCAAGATGTGTAGCGCAATCTCGGTAGGCAAGTCTCGCAGGAAGTCCCGCTTCAAGAGGGGCGCGATGGTCGTGGATATGAAAAGTAGCTCCGAGGCGTTGCATTCACCGAGAATGGCCTGGAGATATTGGAGTCTATCAGAGGATCCCAGCAAAGCAAACTCCTGCAGAGAGTTAAATGTGTATCTCGAGCACGCGGGCGAAGTCGAGGAGACTAGAGAACTGAGAGAAGGTCTAGGAGACGGCGCAGGAGTAGGGGGAGAGGCTATAGGCATGTAAAGTGTAGATTCTGCTGCCATGGTCGAGCTCCAGGAAGGGCTGGCTTGGTCATCAGCGCCGTCAGGAGCAGCGTACATGATGTGTGCGACCGCCGCGACGAGGTCGTCGCTGTCAAGTGTCACGGTGAGCACAATAGCTCTGATACAGGGTTCTCGGGGGCTATATAGACCCATGTGACCCGGGTCTCCCCTTAATTATCGAGTTTTGGGAATTCACCCTGAGAGCAACACACAAAGTAATTGGGATACGGAACAGCAATACGGCGTGCTATGAATACACCACTGATTTACAACATATAATCTCCGTTATTTTTGACCGAACTTGTCCTACGAAGCCATAAGCACCTGTCGAAAGTATATCAGCCACTGCGAAGTGCGAAGAGAATAAGAGAGCAAACACATACTGCGGAAGGCGTCAAGCCAAGTTCCCTTAACGTCCGCGACATATCAGCCTGGCTAAATTGCTTCCTGCAAGAAGAAGATGCAGGTTTGAAGACATCCAACGCACGACGAGAGTGTAACCCTACCTGGGGAACGTTGTCGAAAAGGTTACAGTATCAACGTTGACAGCCAGCGTCTGCCCAGCCAAATATTCCGCGACCTCGCGCAGCGCTACAACGACCGTCAAGTACACGCCCATTAATGCAGGAAAAGAAGGAGACGCACGGGCTTCGCTAGGCAAAGTGGTGGTATACGGCGTCCCGCCACTTGCCAGCCGAATCTGCAACCTCGTTTCCTTGAATTCCTTCTTCTCTCCAGCTGCTGCAACAGGCTTGCTTGAAGCTGCAAGAGGCGCAGCCTCTAGCGTCTTGCCCTCTCGTAATGCCTTCTCGCGAGCGGCCTTTGCAGCGCGCTCGCGTTTGTCGGCCTCGATTTGTGCTTTGATGGCTGCACGTGCTTTGGCGTCTTCCAATTTCTCTGAATGAGATGCATTAGTGAAGAGGAACTGGGTCGAATCGTGCCGTGCCACATACCTCTGCGCTTCGCTTCTGCCTCTTTGATAGCTTGTTTTGCCGCGAGATCTTCTTTGACTTGACCCATGTCCTGTGAAGGTTCTAATCAATGCCAAAGACGATGTGGGATTCATTCACTGGATCTGACCTTCCCAGCTTTTCGACGAATAGCGTTGTTAGCGGCATCCGCTTTAGCATCCTCTTCCGCCTTCCGTGCTCTCTTCTCTGCCATCTTCTTCCGCAGCTCCTCCAACTTCTGTTTCTTCTCCTCCTCGGTCAGAGGTTTGATCTGCGAGGGGCATCAGACCGTCCGGTGTGCAAACGATCGGCATTCCGCGCACCTCCTCGACAGACTCCTCAAACTGATCGTGCCCACTCTTCTCAGCATGGTAATTCGCCAGATCGACGTTCTTGAACAGCTTCTCGCACTGCAAACATTTGATACTCTGACAGCACCGGTCAGACTCGATCTCGCGTGATCGGCGCGGGTACATCAACGTGCCTTGGCCTCTACAGGAGCGGCAGACCCTGATGCCGATTCCGCCGGTGTAACAGCGGGAGCAATGTTTGCCTTCCCATAAGCCGCCTTCAGAGCCTCGATGTCCTCCTCGTTTTCGTCCACATCCATGGGGTTTCCTGCTGATCCTGCTGCAGGTGCGCTCGCACTGGGGTCGGGAATCGGGTCGTTCTCGTGCTCGAGGATGTGATCCATCGCGGGCTGCAGGCCACGGCCACTGGTCGCTCTTAATGCCCCTGCAGCACAACTTCATTAAATTCGACACACTGCTGCGAGTTAGTTTGTGCACTCACATTCGACACGAGCAGGGTCAAAACCCATGGAAAGTAAGACATCTTTGTCGCCAGACATCGCTTATAAAGCGGAGGCCTTTACGTGCAGGAGTGGGGGTAAAGGAATTGTGGCCGAAGCCGAGACTAAACCCCAGCCGCATATGGCTGTGAATATGCCATATATGGGACATTCTCGTGTGCTGACATTCTACATCCAAGTCTGCGTAATTCACTCTGTACACATCGCTTAGGGTACACCCTTTGGTCTTCAACCAATTACTTCTGCAAAGTCTTATACTTCGTTCTCCATTATGGCCCGATCGGATTACATTTGGATGCTGGACCATTCAGAATTTCAGACACGGTGCATTTGTCTAACTCCGGTTCTCCCAACTGGCTGTGACCTAAACAAGATTTCCAGTTGTAAAATAATGGATGAAGATGTGGTTTGGGCAAATCAGTACGCATTAAGAGAAATACATTCGCCCTTGATGTCTGTAACGACACCACACAGCAGCGCTCAGTCGCATTATCTTCCAGGATATCTTCATCCCACTACTCTACCAGCGCAGTATCGTTGATCCTAGTCGGTTGGCCGGGGATAGCCTTGGGTCTGATTTCCGCCTCGTACTCGTCCGTGTCCATGGTATAATAACACACCCTCCTTCCGAGAGCGCTGAAGGCGACCAGCCTTCTCTAAGGGCATTTCCCTGCGTCAAACACGCTTATATTGGCTATGTCATTGCTTCCTGGACCTCAGGCCTCACCGACGATATCCGCCATGTGCCTTCGAATGTGGTCGTCTGCGGCTTGACGCTTTGATAGAATTTCGCGATGGCTTGGGCGCCTCACTTGCAGAAGCAAAACCGATTTGTCCACAAAACGGATTTCGTAGGTTAATCCGAGGTCGAGGAGGTTTTGGGCGTCAGGCGTGTACTGGAAAGAGACTACGAAATCGCTATCCGCAGGGAACAGGAGGTGTAAGAGCTTGTTGTAAGGGCCATAAAAGTCGGATTCGGATGGATTTGATGGCACATTTTTAAATTGACGGACGACTGTGGCTGGCCATGGCGAGAGTGATATTATTATTGATTAGTTGCAAGATAGACGAAGTGGACGCACATTGGCACGGTGACAACCCGAATCAGCGAAAATATGTTTACACTTGGAATCTATAGCTTTGAAGCTTGAGTCCATATGCTACACGACCGTATACTTCCTTAGACTTTCAACTATGACCAATAAATCGCTCACCATCTCGTATTCATCTCCCCTTGAAGCTTGATGTCCTCCCTTGGTCTGCATCATCATTTTCACGGATAACTACGAATATTACCTGGTCTCCGATAAAGTTACAGTATTCACCAGGCGAAGTCTTGTACGTTGATACCAGTCAGGATCCGGCTTGCCAACCCTTGATTTATGAATCTTGAGTCTCGTCATTTGCTCTCAGTTCCTAGAGTTTGCCTAGAAATTAGCCATTTGATTGGAAAAGGGACCATCTGCGTACTGAGAACCTGTGCACTGTGGCTCGAATACATCGCGCTATTTGCACTTATTTGCTTCACGACGCGTGCAAGACAATGACTGGAATGCCACATTAATATTTAATCCTGCCACCAGCACGTCCTGCGCGACCGACCACTCTGCGATTATCATGAGCAACTGCCGATGGAGTTATGATATCATACAGCTGATCTTGCAAGCTCTGCTCTCTCACAGCGTCTCCACCTCTGCCAGTGACCCGCTGTTAGTAGCGCACCATGGAAAAATTCGAAATAGCGAAGACGACCCCGAAAGGAATTGTCTGGGACTTGGCGACCCTGATGATGAGGCTGACACGCATGGCCCTGAGTCGGACGGCTGTGGCCTCTGCAGCGGCGGCGGAGACGGCGGCGAAGATAGTGTTAACGCATCTTACCTGCTCAACCTCGCACTCACATGCCATGCATTCTTTGAACCAGTCATGGATCATCTTTGGGCAGACAGGAGTTTGATCCATCTGATCAAAGTTATGCCACCACACCTGGTGACACAACAGACAATCCCATCGGACGGGTCAATTTGGTGGGTAAGTAGCGTACCGTGCTTCGTCATTTATGTCTGGTTAATTGCAATTGTATACTCTGCTGCAGAAGATGTATGGGGACATTGAACCTGGCGATCTTCTGGGCGACCGTTTCCGGTTCTCTTCCTATTCGAAACGCATCAGACATCTCGAAATGGACCACACAAGGACAAACCGCCTTCTTGGAAACAGCTGGCGTAGAAGGGACAAAGCGTGCCATCTAATCAGAGAACTAACGGAAGCTCTTTTTGAACTATTCTGGGAATATCCCGACACTGTCGACCGGTTAATGCCAAAGCTCAGGACTATTACCCTTGTGACACGATTCATCAGTCATCTGAAGCTCTCTCCGACCCTCCTATCTCGCCTATCTCGCCTAGAGCTCACTGGTTCTGGCACCTGGACCAACGAGGATACTCGTCGAATACTTGCGCTACTTGGAAACACAGCCACCTTACAAGAAGTGCGGGTCACTGGACGCGTCGAGAAACACATTGCCAAGTTTCCCGTTTCCGATATAATCAGCCTCCTTCCGAGCCTCCGGGTCTTAGAATTTGATGACGGTCTGCCAATGACTCATAAACATCTCGGCACTATCGCAATCTCTCCCAACCTCGAGTCTTTGCGATTGCGACTTCGCGGGCAGGTCTCAACCATCTCAGGCACCTGTCCAGCCATCTTATCAAAGCTTAGAATGTTATCTGTCACACTGGATGATATTGCGCTCAGCACTCTTCTTTGCCAGCTGCTGGTGAATGCTCCACTCGAGGCTCTGGAAGTGGTACTCCGCCCTCAGCCACCACAGCGATCACTGACTGCCTGGTTCCGTCATCTCGGAGTATTATCGAAGACCCTTACGACGCTGTCTATCCATGTGGAGACACCCAGAGGTCCCTTCAATACGACCTTTTTCACCCTCGATGTCATACGCCCTCTGCTACAGCTGAGGAAGCTCCGAAAGCTCACCCTATGCCTTCCTGCACCAAGCCGACTCACTAATGAGTCTTTGGAAGAGATTGCGCGTTCGTTTACGGACCTGGAGTGGTTGGAAATCTCGCTGCCCGGTGTCGTCGGTCCGCTATATGGCTCAGTTACGCTGGATGGCCTAGCATCGGTGGCCCGTACGTGCCCGAAGCTTGCATATGTTCTTGTCGCCCTCAAGATGGATGGCTTGTGCACCATGTCCATGCGATGCGTCAATGGACAATGCCTAAGATCTCATCTTGAGCTCATCGTACATGATGCTTGGGGATCGAGACAGATTGCAAGTCTTCGGAGGCTGATAGGGTGCATGCATAAGAACCTTGCAGAAGTACGTCTCCATGGGTCGACTGAGTTCACTGAGCATCAAGCGACAGTTAGTGAAGGTGACTTTGTGGAAATAATTGCTCAGAGGTTGGGGCTGCCTCGTTATGTCCGGGTGCGGTACACTCGCATAGCTTGAACCCTGTTTGTTGGCATTTGAAGATTGTATCTGGAAATAGCACCTTTATATATATTTGACAAGTACGGAGTCCTCGTTGCTGCTACTTAACAGCCTAGCTTCCGTATTCACCAATGACAATAACAATACGTCCGTAGCCTCCATTGTGGGTCCACGCTTAACTCATGTATGCAGTGTGTCATGCACGTGTCTTCGACATCCGGCCGTCCGCTCCTTGTCAAGCCTGCCATCGACGACCATCCTAATTCGCCAAGAGAGACTCATACATACTAATCCTACGATTTTTACGATGGAATCCAGCAGGAAATCCGGGTGGCAACCCACCGGTACGTACCCAGACTAGCAGAGAGCTGGCGGTAGAATAAGACGACAGCTAATCGCGAGCTTAGAGCCGTTGTTCCAAGAAGACCCTACTGCCGATGTGATTCTCCGCTCTACGGATGGAGCAGACTTCCGCGCGCACAAACTCATGCTATCCATTGCCTCCCCGTTGTTCCGGGATATGTTCAGCGTCGGCGGAGCCAGTAATTCCATGCCTGCCAGGCACGATATGCAACCGCCAGATGATCGTGTTGTGCCTATGACCGAGGAGAGAGCCGAAGTCGTCGAAAAGCTGTTGCGACTTTGCTACCCAGTCAAAGGTCCGAGGTGGGAGAACGCCGCGGAGCTGCATCCCGTTCTGATGGCCGCTATCAAATACCAGTTGGAGGGGGTCGTGGAGACTTTGAGGAGGGAGCTGGTCGCGCCCAGATTTCTAGAGAGCGAGCCGTTGCGAGTCTTCGCCATCGCCTGCCATGCGAAGTTCACCAACGATGCGCGAGTAGCTGCGAGGCACGCGCTGTCTCACCCTATACTCCTAGAGGAAGCTCCAACAGAACTGTCGTCTATCACTGCCTTTTCCCTATATCGCTTCCTCCAGTTTCGAGACAAGTGCAGCAAGGCAGCTGCGGAGCTGACTACGGACTCTTCGGACTCTTCGTGTATGGGATGGGTCCCCGATTGCGACTGCGACTGGGTATGGTTCAAATGTCAGAAGCATTCCTGGCGACCCAGATCAGTTCGCTTCGACGAGTACGTAGTCAAGTGGTGGCGTACCTATCTGTCAAGCGCCCGCGCTGCTCTGACACAGAACCCTTCCGGGAGCTCTGCAACGAGAGAAGAAACACTTAAAGCGGCGTTGGAGGAAGCAAGTACCTGCAGCAACTGCAGCTCGAAGGCGTACATGGACTTGACTCGCTTCAGCAGACGACTTGCTGATGCTGTGGATAGGAAAGTTAACGAGGTGCGTTCAGGATACCGTGTTCATGTCCAACATGTATGATTCTATGTTGCCAACTTTAAAATTTAGATAGCGAATACCTTCGATTTCTGTGAAGCCTAAAAACGACTCACGAGCAAGACGTCGTAAATTGGATATATCACAGAGAGTCCGTTGGGAAGCTTCGCTGACGATGATTGTATGCTGATTGAAATCGTAGTTGAACCAATGTAGCGGAGTGTGTCGAGAGTATACGATATCAAGGACTTCAAAGTCAATCCTTGGGATATAGGTCGCAAGGTAAAGGACTTGGGCACGGACTCAATTATGCTGCGATTCGATGAGATTAGTACCCATTTGCCGTTCAGACTTGGTAGGTAGACAACTTGCCTGCTAACTGCGAGATGAGGGATGCAACAGAAAATTGGCAGACGCAGATCAACCACGAGGATCTGTTTCTGCAACGGTCTGGCCCAAACCAGCTAGTGCGCCGACAGAGTGTATATACATCCGTAACTCGTGCTATTAGTAGTTTGCTTGCAAAATCTTCGCCAGCGTCAGGCCTCCAGCTACTTCGAGTTTACCATCCATGATCTTTGTGGACCGAGACAGATCCCCAGTTACCAGAGGATAATAGGGTGCACGCATGAGGATTTTGCAGAGGTACGTCTCCATGGTCGCGTGAGTTCACCGAGCATCAAGCAATGGGTACCGGGTAGCGAAGGACAGTTTGCGGAAGTCATAGCCCTCGTCATGTCTGAGTGAGGTACACTCTCCTGGCATGAATCTTGTTTTGCGTTCGCCGAACAATATCTGTGGAAATAGACCTTCAATCTCATAAACGAAATTTGTATTAGTCTTGATATACTAACGATCCAACGAATCTAAGAATACCTTCTCAATGTCCAGGGATCCTCTGTTGCAAACAACGCTAACTGCATACCGCATGAAGATCCGGTCCTGATAATATGAACAGTCTGTATTGCCCAGAGTGAAAATAATCACCATACTTGCACAAAACGCTCCCATGGACAATAGACGCTCTCCTTGCTTGACACCACACCACCAGCTTCACTCTCATTCCACACAGGTAGTCGAGAATGGACGCATCGTCCGAAGTAGCTTCACCTGAACCACTAGTCGATGACGCTCCCCAATGGCAGCTGACTCGTACGTACCACAAACAAAGCCCAATCATCGTTGACTTCATTGATCGTCTATCAGAGCGACTCTTCCAGGAAGATGAGACAGCCGATGTTATCCTGCGCTCCACAGACGGGTTCGACTTCCGCGCCCACAAAATCATCCTGTCGCTTGCATCCGAACTATTCCGTGACATGCATTTCAAAGTAGGCGGTGCGGCAAGCAAGTCAGAGGGGCAGGCCACTGGCAACAGCGACACTGTACCTATGACGGAGGAGAATGGCAAGGTCGTGGAGAAGCTGTTACAGCTCTGCTATCCCGTCGACCCGCCGTCATGGAGGGACGCCGCAGAGATCCATCCCGTCCTGGCAGCAGCTATCAAATACCAAGTTGAAGCCGCGACAAGATTGCTGAGGAAAGAGTTGGTAACAGCCAAGTTCCTGGAGAACGAGCCACTGCGCATATTCGTTATCGCAAGTCGACTGAAACTCGGCGAAGAGGCACGGATAGCGGCAGAATGGACACTGCGAAAGCCCATGATCAATAAACCAACAGTACAAGAGTTACAGGTCATCTCCGCGTATACCTTGCACAAACTCTTCGAGTATCGCTCAGATTGCAGCGCTGCTGCTGTCCAAACGACTAAGACATCAGGCTGGGGCGCCTCCAGCGAAGATTGGGTATGGACTAAATGCGAAAACAAGAATTGTCCTCGGACAAACTCCTCTTACCATGGCAACGTATCGGTCTGGCTACACACGTGGTTGAAAGATGCTCGCAATGCCCTGACAAAGAAACCTTGCGGTGTGTCGGCGACCTCAGAATCTGTACTGAAACCTGCTCTAGCCGCGGCATCCTCGTGCAGCACTTGCGCTGCACGAGGGTACTGGGACCTGGCACGGTTCAGCGGCCTCCTGGCAGCAGCAGTTGATAAAGAAAACAAGGAGGTGAGCCTGAAGAGCAAGGAGGCCGTGACGAAACTAACGATCAGCTTGCTGACGCCCCAGATCGCCGAGACTTACGACTTCTGCAGTAATTGACCATGAACCGGTATCGATCAATTGCATATGAGTTGGTCATCCCCGGAAACTGGCCATCGACAAGCTCTCCCAGTAAGCATCTACCACACATTATATGCAAAACTGATTGCGCCCAATACCAGGTTCAGAAACCGGGAACAAGGCTAGCAAACAGGGCGCAAAGACATCGTGATATGGGTGTTACATGCTTCAGTGCTCGGGATGCAGACAAGAATAAACCAGAGATAGTTATCGTTAGGCCATAAAACATGGCTTTAACGCGCATGTCTCTACCGCAGGTTATGACATTGGAAAGTACCGCAGAGATTCATAGGACAGCAGAAAGCCGTTTAGCCTGGGCACAGTCTTTCAAAATTTCAGGTCTGAGACAGTCCTGGAGCACATGCGGCCCTCCGGAGGGGCACTACTAGTGCCAGGAGTCGGGATACACTTGCATCGTATCCATGAACCAAATGAGAGGGAATGGCTGGCCTAAAGAATCGAAGTCCACCACCCGGACAAATCTGGAGACGCACCGGATTATCGATGCTCAACGTGATAGATCACTCGTCCTCCTTGGCTACTGCCAGAACAGCCGTACGTTGCACGAGTCCCAGATCGAGTGAGGCCACTTGCAACCTTCCACAGCCTGCAACAAACCACCATATCAGTATACGCACACCGAGCCAGCGACACCGAGCATATATTATTTTCGGCGCTCTTGCAAGATCTTCGCTTCCCTCCTGCGCTTAGCGCGCACTTCTGATAGTACAGTGGCATCCATATACTTCGGTGGCCAGTTCGTAGCAATTTAAGCAGTTCCAGCAGACGGCGTGATGGCAGTTTCGGTAAGAGCGCGTTTAGTTGTGGCGACGTGGCACCCAGCGACAAATCCTTCTCTTGAAACATGTTACTCTTCCTTCAGTTCGACCACCACTTCAGCCAGTTACTCCAATCAGCTCGCCCATAGACGTGCTGAACGGTGTGCACGTACCGAACGCGCTGGACACGTCGTAGAGCGTCCCCGGTGCCATGGCGGTGGATCAGTCTTCAGCTGCGTATCTCGCAGTCTCGGTGCTCGTGCTGGGATTTACTCTGGTGAGTCGCAATTTTGATATGCGTTTCAGGGATGAGTTCCCAGATCATCCTTGTTCTTCGAGCTTTGGGTCGCCGCGTGCGTACGCTGAGGCGAAGACGACAAGTAGGGTAGGCAACGCGCCTTTCGTTCTGACCTAAATTATAATAACTACACTTGTCCTGCCACTAATGCGCTCTAGTGCTACGCAGCCCTACTACTATGGTCTCCACCCCCAATAATCACTCGTGAAGGGGAGCGGAGATACCGCTCAAAGTACTCGCCCTCGAAACCCCTCCCTCTGCCATCAATAACCGACCCCGCGCGCGTCGATCTCTCCGTGGTCATCCCAGCCTACAACGAGACAGAGCGTTTGCCAGACATGCTAGCAACAACGATCAAGCACCTCGAGTCACTCAAGGCATCACGGTCGTACGAGATCCTGATAGTCGATGACGGGTCCTCGGATGGCACACCGGACTTGATGCTCAAGCTCGCTGTGAACGAGTACCCGCAAAGTGACATCCGGATCGTGCAGTTGGAAAAAAACTTGGGAAAGGGCGGTGCGGTGCGTCATGGGATGCTGCATGGGAGCGGGAAGAGGCTGCTCATGGTCGACGCTGACGGAGCAAGTCGCTTCGAGGACCTCGAGTCGCTATGGAAAAGTATGGACGAGCTCGTGCCAAGCGAGGACGACCCTGCCATCGCCGTCGGGAGCCGAGCTCACCTCGTAAAGACAGAAGCTGTCGTAAAGGTCCGTACCTCACTCACCGCTCACTCCCCATCCACCTCACCCCGTCCAGCGCTCCCTCCTCCGCAACGTCCTCATGTACGGCCTGCACACCGTCCTGCGCATCGTCGGCGTCGGCCACATCCGCGACACCCAATGCGGCTTCAAACTGTTCAATCGTCCCGCCGCCCGGGCCATCTTCCCCGCGCAGCACATCACGAACTGGATTTTCGATGTCGAGCTCTTATTGTTGGCGAAGCAGCTAAAGATTCCTGTCGCAGAGGTGCCGATCGAGTGGCACGAAGTGCCCGGGAGTAAGCTGAATGTGATGATGGCGAGTTTGCAGATGTTGAGGGATTTGTTAGTGATGAGGGGCAATCAGATGGTGGGGAGGTGGAAGATCGTCCAGGGATGAGGGTGACTTGTACGTAAAATGGATCTCTACCAACGGAATATTTGTCATTATCTGGTGCTGCATGGGCATGACGCAACAGCTGATGTCCTTGATATTCCAAACACTAAACTCTGCTTTCTTATCATCCAGGTACATGTATGATCGCAGGCAGAGTAAGTGAGCTCTTCGTCATGTACTTTGTGACATGTCCGCTGACAACCGCTGCACGTAACTAGGCCTCACAGAAGTCATACGTTTTCGTGATCTGTAAGTTTTAAGGAAGGACGATTAGCTCAGGCGGACGGACTGCTAAGCTCTGCACTCGCCTTTTCGACTGTTCTCTCCACGATAACCCCGAGTAGTCTACCGAACCGTGCCAAGTCCAAGTACGCGCTCGAACAGCACCTGTTGCACCTACTTGCTTCCTCCAGCGCTGGTTTCAGTGTTTCGTCAGTCATTGCAGAAGTACCCGAAGGTTTCTCTGTCAGAGCAGCGTGGGCGCTGGACAGGTAGGTGTACCACCATTGAGGACACTCTCTTGAATAGGCCTGGGACCGGTATACGGGATGGCATGTGGTATCCGAGCATTTGAACAAGGCCCAGTTGCCCTCACCTCTGACGACGTCTATGCATCCAGGGTCGGTGGCCAACGTAGCAGCGGCCTTGCTGCACTCCTGTCGGAACTCGAAGAGCCCAAGCACAGAGAGGCCAGAAATAAATTGCAACTCCTTCCTGGCGTGCTTCATCTGTATAGGGTGAGACAGAGTATGCCTCGCTGCTACCTGTGCAGAGTCATTCAACTTCAGATGGCAAGCGATTGCGAAGATTCGCAACGACTCCTTCTCGAGAAACCTCGGCGTCATCAGCTCTTTCATGAGCCTCCTCACGATTGTCTCCATCTGGTACTTCTTGGCGGCGGCGAGGACGGGGTGTATCTGCCCTGCATTGTCCCATGTCGGCTGATCTACTGGATAACAAAGCTGCAAGAGCTTCTCGACGACCTCGGCCGTCTCCTCAGTCATAGGGACTACGCGATCCTCGAGCGATAGCACGTCCTTCCTTTCGGGCGCTGGATCGCTGGCTTTGCCCAGACTGAACATGTCGCGGAATAAGTGGGAGGCAATGGATAGGATATGCATGTGCGCGCGGAAGTCTACTCCATCCCTAGAGCGGAGGACCACGTCGGCAGTGGGATCTTCTTGGAACAGCGACTCTGAGGACGCGGTTAGTAACAATTTTCGGCCACACTACTAGCGGAGTCTGAGCTTTCAGATTGAGCACGTACCGGTTGGCCGCCAGTCGGACGTTTTCTTTGATGTCATTCTCGGGGAATGCGTGTATAGAAGACTCGCTCGGTTCAAGATAATTGTCGAGAGTAGACCTAGCGAGATGAAGGCAGTAAAGCGCTCTGAAGACACGTGGGCACTTCACTGCATACACGACGCAAGCAAGGACCCACAATGCGGAGCATACACGCGCAGAAGTTTTGACGTGCGCCGCCTTTGTGCTTATTCATACGGTCCCACCGATGGGTTCCGTATGGACATTCAATATTCATCGATCATCCACTTATGGTCGTCAGTCAAGGATCGTCGCAAGCCGTCGCCGTGGCCTATTGCTCTGGCGCTCAACGCTCACCGACAGGAAGCTCCGTAATGAAGGGCATTATCTCACCTTGAGCCTGTCGGCTGAGCCAGAGCGACTCGCCGGTATCGAGCGATAGCGCACAACTCTTCGTGTCTGGCGGCAATGCCATTTCGCCAGCTCCCTCTGTTTCGCGCCAGAGTTCTGAATCACGGAAAATATCAAAGACAGAGTGCGGCCGGGACCTCCATTATTTGCCTCGATTTCCTCCGACGGTAGATATCGAAGGAATCAGGATGCAGCTCGAGTGAATGACTCTGACACGTCGCGACACGCCCCGACTGGATTGTCGCGCCGCAAGCGCGTCTGTGGCCTGATTAATATTACTCTCGGCTCCTATCCACTCGAGCATACGGTTTCTGCGCGTACAGATGTATACGAATGCAGGGAGTCAAATCCTATTCTACTAGTACATGGCAACATCGTCGTCAGATGGATGAGCGTGAGCGAGAACGTATTCAATAATACATACAAATACGATATTAGATAGATCATGCGATATGTTCGGTCATGGCGATGCAGAGAGTTGACGGTATATGACCGCAGGGAATACAATGAAAGTCCCACCAAAAACCCAAGAAAATACAGTTTGACGATCAAGAGGATGGTTGTGGCGGGGACTGATGTTCTAGTTGTGCCCGTTTACGTCGTTCGTCGGCCAAGGCCAGCATACTTCGTAAGCTCTTCTCAAGAACAGGTTTAGTCAAGACGCTAGACTAACGTCAGTGGCCGGAGCACATCACAAGATCGCAGCAACTCACTAATCCACGCCAGCCTGCAGATAATCCTCTTGGTCCTGCAAAAGCGCATTGCCTGTAACGCCGACCACGAAGTCACGTCTGCCCGCCTCGCGTAGTTTCGCCACCGTGTCAAGACCAGACAACACAGGCATCTGGTTGTCCAAGAACACGGCTGCGAACCGACTCTCCTCGGCTATTTGTGGCCCAGTACCCGATGCCGAACTCTCAGCAGGCTCTGATCCCTGACTGCCAGGCGTCTCCGCAGAGGGACGTGTACCGTTCAAGATCATTTCCAGCGCAACCTCCCCGTTCTCGGCCGTAGACACGCGACAGCCCACTCTCGTCAGCAGCCGCTTCATAAGCATCCGAGTCAACGGGTCGTCGTCCACGAAAGACAGGTATCCCGCTCTCGAACTCAGGCGGCGTGGATGGATCAGTTCTCGCAGATGGAGGCGTCTGACCCGGAGCCAGAGTCGAGGACGAAGAGACGGCCGGATCGACAAAGTCGTACGCCGTGAACTGCCGAGGTTTGGGCAAGTCCACATGCGACGGACGGGCAGTCGTGCGCGGAGCATCCGTAGGAGACGAAGGCTCAGGAGGTGGAGGTTGCCACATTTCTCGAGGCGTTGCTTTATCAGGCCCTGTACCAGTATTCGGGTCGCCAATCGTCCGAGTGAGCACAGGCGCCTCTCCCGGCTTGCTGGGGATCAACTCCACCAAACCGCCTACACGATGGCATGTCGGCACCATAAACAACTTCGCAAAAAGAAGGAAACGAACCTTGTTCCATGATCGTAGTGAAGGCAGAGGACGTTCGCTTGTCCCGCGCAATCTTCTCTGGCTTGTCCGATGTGTGTTGACCATCCGAGAGCAATGAGGGAATACCCAGTTCGTCCGAGCGTTCAACCAAATTCGGCCGGGGAGTCGCGCCCTGTATCGCCTTCGTGCCTACTCCCAGCGCTACGCAAACGTAGTTGAGCTTCATGCATCTCTCCACTCGACCATGATCGACTTACGCAATTCCACCCAGAAAGTAGATCCCTCACCGACCTTCGACCGGACACCAAGTCTTCCTCGACTCAGCATCACAATCTGCCGTACGAGCGCAAGGCCCAAACCAGTGCCTTTCCCACCTACCAACGCCCAAATCAGTCACAGCACCTCCTGTTCCTCCTAGCTCACCACATACCTTGCTGCCTACCCTGCTCAGTCTGATTAAACGCCGAGAACAACTTGCTATGCGCCATATCCTTCGGCTTGATCCCACACCCCGTATCCGTAACCTCAATGCGCACCACGATCCACTCCAAAGGGTTCCCTTGCGCATGGTGCAGATTATGCTGGCTCAGATGCGTCGCCGAAAGAACATGGTGCCCCAGGACCTTATCGCCGAACCCCTCCTCCACATCCAACACCGCCGAATCCGGGACCTTCGACCCATCAGTATGATCCGTAAAGTCCGTCTCCGAACATGGTGGCTCGCAGCTCGAATGCGCAGGAGGCGCGACGCTGGGCATAACAAGCTGGGTCCTGACACTGAGCTTCCCACCAGACTGCGTGAACTTGCAAGCGTTGCTCGCGAGGTTGGTGATGATCTGCCGGAACCGGGTCTCGTCGCCGCACACGATGCCGTCCTCGTCAGGATGCTCTTGTACGAGCTTCTCGACTACGTCTGGCTGGTGGCCCATTGCCAGGTACGCAGCTCTTCGGGACACCTGTGGTTATCGTGAGAAAGGTCAGACACAGCATGGTACATAGTCACGTACTAAATCGATATTCTCATCAAACTCAGTGACCAATTCCAGATTTCGTGCGTTTGTCGCAAGTTGTAGGGGCACAAGCAGAGACCGCATAACATGATGGAAAGAGTAGGGCTTCGAAACCGATTCAAACCGTCCACTGTCCATACGGTCGCTGGAGATACGACCACGTTTGCATCAAATCTGTAATGATCGAAAGGCATGAACGTACAAGTCAAGAACATCATTGAGCACTAAAAGATGATAGGACGTCAGGACACAGTTTGTCACATGTCTATAGACGACGCACCTTTAGACATCATACTTAGACTGCCCTCCAGCGCCTTGAACTCAATCTGCTGATTCTTCGGTACCGTCCCAGCAGCTTCCATATTCTGGACCGCGAGCAGAGCCGTATTTAGCGGCACTCGCACCTGTACACCCGCCAAATCCCAAATTAGCCTACCACCCGCCGCAAACTTCGTAGAAAATACGTATCATGGAACACATATCTATACCACCACAGGACTGCCGTCAATCTCAATGTATCTGGATACCGATACGTAGGAGCGACTCACGAAGTCAACCGCCGCTTCGAATCGGCCGCCTTCCCCTCATTGATCCGCGCCTTCTGCGTCGTCCGCCACGCTTTCTTCACTTGGTCGCGCAACATGTACAGCCTCCGCTCGCCCTACAATAACAAATTCCATATCCAATTCAGTCAGATGTCAGATAACGGAATGAATGTCGGAGAAACGCAGGAACGACGTCATCAGAGATAGAAGGAAAGTTAAAAGTGAAGGGTGTTACAGCGGCGAATGCATAACAAATGGGGAAGGGTTACGACGCGCAGAGTCGGGGATACTCACGTTTTCTCGCGTATAATGCACGTAGAGCAGGAAAGACTGGTACACGACATGGTTGAGGACATCTGTATAAACGATCAGGAGATACGCTACCATAAGTCAGATATCGCACTTACTCCGCGTCCATGTATGCCGGTCAGGGATAATGAGTACGCAAGCACTTCAATCTAGTCAACGCTGCGCATGTAAATACTAGGGAGAGAACACTCACAGGACAAGCCAACAGATAGCTCCGATCATGTGTGGCAGCCGATGCTGCTTCAACCCAAACAACGAGATGGTACTCAGCCCAGCTGACCAGCTTGAGAAAGGTATTTGGTATGAACACTATACTCCCGCGCAAGGTATGCAGGACTCACTAAAATGTGGCAAGAAAGTCCTTGTTCCCACAAGAAAAGAACGTGTGCGACTCTCCATTGGTGTAGAAGCCGCAGCAGTACCTGTGGACAAATCAACGTCGTGAAGATCAAAGGAATGCGCTGCGCCCTACATCTGAACCAGCTGATAGCATGACCATGACCATGTCGAGAAGCAGAGAAATAACTGGTAGAAGACGTTATGGTCGCGAGGCCAGTCGAAGATGACCATGGGAGGGAGCGGTATTGTGACGGCAGTAGCAATCTATAGACCCTGATGGTTATTCGATGATATTGAGCGAAGGTGATGTGTGCTTACCCCGAAGTAATAGATGTTGTCCGAGAGGACCAGTGGTTTAGGAATGAAGCCGCAGGCTAGAACCCAGTTGAGAACGTAGAACAGAGATGCCCATATCGCAAGCGGCTATAGCGACACGTGTAAGAGGCCACACGACAAGGACCGGGAAGCTCACCTTTTTGACGAACCAGTTCTCCTTCGTGTAATGTTCCTCGATAGGAGCATCATCAAACCGTAGATGAAAGAACCTATCGATGGGTGGCCATATCATCCCTCGCAAGAAGAGGAGCGGTGTTGAAGATGCCCAGAATCCCTCGATCTGCGTGAAGCTCTCGTGATCGGTGGTAGTCCCGGGCTGATGAGTGGTGCTCTTCTCGGGCGTCCCCTCAAAATCCGACGGCGAGACCGAGCTCTTCATATCCTCCGACCACATCCGATCCACCACCACCTCGTCCACAACCCCATCCTCATCCAGCGAATCCATCTTCGCCGCCCACGGCCGATGCTCGCTCTCCTCCTCAGTCGATTTCATCACAAGCGACGATGTCGACGGCGCAGACGCATTCATCACCCGTTTCTTAAGCATGCTCCATTGCAGACTGAAGTTGTTGTGCACTCTGGCACGCTTCCGCTGCTTCCGATTCGGAGACGTAGAGACAGCCGGTTGGGGTAATAGGGCATCCAAGATGGCGGGGGAGACCGGAGCCGTTGTTGATTGCAGCGTTGACGTCCTCTTCTCCCGCTGCTCGGCCAGGTCGAGCGCCGCAGGCGAGTTCAGGTCGGGCATGGGGACGAGCTCGCCGTCGCCTCCCCACTTCTTCGAGGAGAAGGATGTGCCAGCGATGGATCCACCACTAAAGAGCATAGTGGGTGTCGTCGCCGAGCGTCCCAGCAGCGAGCACGACTGCAGTAGGGAGGGTGCGGTCGCTCGTTGTCGGTGGCGGCGGCGATGAGAGCAGATTCAGACTCAGAGACAAGCTGAGAAACGACCTGCTGCCTTCCCACGCGAAATGCAATTAAGATATTCCTAGCAGGCCTGGCCTCGTACCTGAATACGGCAGCAATCATTAAGACGGATATGACGTCGTAAGGACCAAGGAAAGCCCTCATGTTGGAAATATAATGTATTTCTTATCGTGTTTTCATAAAATGCTCTGGGGAAAAATTCCTTTCGTGACATTAATCCAAGCTTGCAGCAGACTGCGCCACCGCCCATTATTTTAGGAGATACAAGAGAATCCCGGTGAGAAACTCTCAAGCCTGTCTTTATGACGACGAATGTGGTGGTTGCATCAATTGAATACAGAAGCTCAAATTTCTAGTGCAATGACACGAGCATTGCTGCGCGACAACTCAACTGTATGCTACAGGCCCCAGGACAAAACTCTTTAAATGCGCAGTCCATGCCGATATATCATTCAAATAGCGCAGTTGCATTTTACTGAGAAAACATAACCCTAGATCTGGTCTAAAACATACTAAATCCAAAGCGGGGTAAATGGTAGTGTCGGGAGGTCCGCCATCGGGCGACGGGATCGCTTGCAAGAAGCTGTGCATAGAAGCGAGTACTCGATCAGGCAACCGGCGGCCCCGCGTTGCAAGGTCTCTTCTTCGCAAGTCGACCGTACCCTGCACCTACGAAACAGTGCTTTGACAATATTGCGATGATGGTACAGTTTATATGAAATATATGTTCTCAAACTGTACCGGAATCTTTATTTTCGCATTGAGCAGCATAAAGTCGCGCAATCTCCCCTGTGTATGTACCGTCAAAGTGGTACGGGAGAAACGTTTGACACTTAAGACAGGTACCGGTACAAATCGCAATTGGGTCAGTGTCGTATTTGTGTAGCTGCCGTTTCGACACTAGTACTTGTGCTCTTCTCAGTCTCCAAGGGAAAAGTGACCAGTTCAAGTTATGCTCGATAAATAGTTGAGAACATCTCACGAAGTCGCATTCGAATTAAACTAGCGTCTAAACGTGTACCTCTACGTACTACTCCCAGTACTAGTCTACTTTCCCAACGATACGATGAGGGCTAGCAAAACGAACCAGGATGACTGACACATAATCTCATATCTGAAAAGTGGCCATTCACCTCAGTATAGGTTCTTTACTCTCGAGTTCGCACGTAGCTGCTATTCATACGCATCGATTTGTAATATACGTATGAAGACTCAGGCCCCTCCGATCTTGTACCCACAATTCCTTTCTACAGAGAGATTCACTTGGTACGCAAATACCGCTTGCCGCATGACAGCGCTCAGCGCAGCTCGCTGGCAACCGTTCATGCATCTGGCCTAAAATGTCTCCATGGGTATATGTCGACCTCAAGCTCTTCAGGCCCAAGTGGCCTCCCGGCAGTAGAAGGTTTCTTCCCGCAGGTCCCCGATTCGCAACGTGCAACGAGGTCCTTGATGTGTACACAAGAGCAAAATTCCCAGCTGGCATAATTGAAATCGCTGCAGATACTCGGAATGCCTCCGCTTCTTTCTTGAACCGGTTTCGAAGCCGGAACGGCAACTACAGTCGCGACGTCCCCTTGTCCCAGCAGCAAGAATGCGACTCACGCTGACGCCAGCGATAAAATAAGCTATATAGAAGAGGTATCAGTGCGATCAGATGGTTAGCCTGTAATCATGAAAAAGGAATCATGAATTCGGGGATACGAATAGAATGCGAAGACGGGTTGGTGCCCGCTGCACTGACACAAAAGGAAGGAGATTCCGTGCAACACGTCGGAGTTTGGTTTCGGTGCAGCATCTCGGGCACTGTTGTCTCCCTCTTTGCTCTATATCCCGTCCTTGCAACCTCTCCAATCCCCCGCAATAATCACTCTCCCCTCCTACCACCCTTTCAAATTCATACCCGCGACTGCCACACATTTCTCCTTCCAGTTCCCGACTTTTATTCCGGAAATTTCCAATCCGCGTACTTGGGAATCATGTCTCAAGTCTTCGTTACCCTCCAGAACGGCGACAAAGTCAAAGTCAACGGTAAAATTCATATTAGCCCTCCATCTTCCTCTACCCTCCGCGTACTTAATTTTTGGTACAGACCATGTTTATTGCTCTCCAGCATGGAACGCACGCGATGGCACCCCTTACTCAGTGGCTCGTATCATGGAATTCCTTCCCCCAGAGGGAACGCCCAAGGGCAAGGGAAAGGGCAAGGAAAATCATGCCCGAGTCCGCCTTGCCTGGTACTACCGGCCGAGCGACGTGAGCGACCGCCCCGTGGCCGACTGCCGCCTCCTGCTCGCCGCCATCTACTCCGAAATATGCGACGTCTCCCAGCTGCGCTCCAAATGCTATGTCATACACCGGAATAAGATCTCCGACCTCGCTGGCTGGAAGAAACGCCCGGACAGATTTTATTTCACGCGCTTGTTCGATCCATACATCAAGAAAGAGTTCGAGGTCATTCTCTCGCCTGACGTCCGAAACCGTGCGCTTCTTTCTATTCACGAAAAGACCTTTAGACGAACCGCATTCTCTGACAGTACCAAATCACATCCGGGAGGTGCTCATCTCGCGATACGAATACGTTGTAGCAGAGAAAGAGATTGTGCCAGATCTAACAGACTCACTTCGACTCTGCGCGACATGTGAAGAGTGGTGTCCTCAGTACGTAACAAGTCTCCTCTCTCTCACTAACCTTCCAATAATGTCCCCGCAGCCCCGAAACCGTCCAATGCGACCGCTGCAAAAGGTTCTTCCACATGGGCTGCGTCCAGCCCCCCCTGCTCGCGAAGCCGTCCCGCGGGTACGGCTGGACGTGTGCCCCGTGCTCGCGGCAGCACGAAAAGGAAGTCGACAGCCACGAAGTCGTGCGGCACATCACGCCCACCCAGCCGAAGCCGCCCAAGTCCAACGCCCCACCAGCCAGAGGCCGCGGGCGCCCGCGCAAGGACCGCGCGCAGGCCGAGAAGGAGGAGAACATGGAGATCAAGCACTACCAGATGTGGCCGTTCAGATACTTCGGGTGCGTCTTCCCCGTACCAGAGAAACAGTGTGATTGATGTTGGCTGGCGGTGGGAAGGCTGTACACGGTGGCGGAAGATACGCTGGGTGAGTTGTGTGCGCGTGTGTCAGCCAGGGCGTTGTTGACAGCAGGCTTCGATATTTGCCGATCGGCTTCCCCACAGATCCGGAGGACTTGATATTCCCCCGAACAGCCACACGCGTCGGAGCCAAGTTTCAGGCCGTTCCGCCTCCGTTGATTGACCGCGATCATCCAGATAGTTCGGCCCTTGCACCAGGTAAGCAGTTGTCGAAAATAATACACTTATTCCGAGGTAATCCGGTATTAGACATTGAGGAGAGAGGAGGCGATGGGACCATCGAAGTGCTGAGCCTTGTCAACGAGATGTCCGAAGAGGAAGGTGCGTGGCAACCAGTGTGGCTGTGCCAGTTAAGGCAATATTGACACGTGCTTTGATTTAGTGGCGGAAAGTGAGTCTGGCGCCACAACGCCACTGATGCCTTCTAACTAGTGCATACAGTGGAAAGATGCAAGCGTGCTTTGACCGCTCGGACAGATCTACAGAGCAGCGTGGACTGGCTGACAGAAGTCACTCGCCGTATGTGCGAAGCCTATCTTTCAAAGCGCAGCTTCTCCACGGTCAATATGAAGTCCCCCGTACGATTCGAGAAGGTTCGCATTCTTGACCAGCATCGGTGATAGTAAATATGATACTGAACTTTTGCGATAGTGGAAGAAGACTGAGACTCGATACACCGATCGTGAGTGGAACGACGAGGAGATCATAGCGTTTGAAGACGGCATCGCGACCTACGGCCCGGAACTGCGTTCAGTCCGGGAAGAGGTCGGTACGCGGTCTATAGCGGAGGTAGTAAGATTCTACGGCCACTGGAAGAAGTAAGTTGACGCGGGATCTATCGCCAGTGCATATTCTCATGCATCCCTGATTTGCAGCGGCAAACTTCGAGAAGAGAATGCGCGTATACGAGCAGGACTCGCTCAACCCCACAAGGCCACCGTCTCCATCCCCAACTCGGACGACGAGGAGGCCGCCTCTGTCATTCTGTCCCCGTCGAAGAATGCCTATTGCGGCGCGTGTAGGACAAGGGACTCGAAGACGTGGTACAAAGCTCCCAAGGGACTCGCCAACTCGCCTATGCTCTGTGAAGAATGCGGCTTGAATTGGCGCAAGTATGCTGATCTGCATATACGGCCGATGCGGGATGGCTCCGCCCCGCCGTCCAAGGTGAAGCCGCCCCTCGCCGAGCGTATCGAGAAGAGGGAGGGTACGCCTCTCACTGCACCGCCTACCAAGCGAGCCAAGGTCAGTTTATCTCTTGACGGGAAATATCTTGGTTGCTTAGCTCCGGTCCTTTGTAGACTACTGCGTCCGCGCAGTCCACCCCGCCTCCACCTGCTCCGCCTCCGAGTTTGCCTCATATCCGCTGTCTGACTTGTAACAAAAGTGGGCCGTTGGGTAAGGTCCTGAAATGCAAGCAGTGCGGTTTCAGGGTTCATGCAGCGACCTGCGGCGCGGTGCTTGATCCTGCCTCGGTGGAATCGTGGATGTGTGATCTTTGCGAGAACCAGAAGAGTCCTGAAGCATCAGTGGTGAGTTTGTTGTCCATGACGTTCAAATACGTCAGTTTGATCGTTATTTGATCGTTATATGCGTCAGAACACGGACTGCCTGCTGTGCCCTCGGAAGAAACGGGACAAAAGAAAAAGGGACCAGCTCTTCCCACTTCCAGATACCTACTTACGTGCCTGTAAACCCACCGAAGGCCAAGGCTGGGCGCACGTGCTCTGCTCGGTCTTTATACCGGAAACGACGTACAGCGATGCGTCGCGTCTGCGTCTGGTAGAGGGTATAAGCACCATCCCGCCTCACCGATGGTCTACGGTAAGTTCTGAATGATACACCACTCGCATTGCGCGCTCATGGCGGGTTAGAAATGTGGCATCTGCAACGAGAGCGGGGGTGCCGTTGTCCGATGTTCTGACTGCCCGAAGGAGTTCCACATCTCATGCGCGTGGCAGAATGGATACAAATTCGGATTCGAGATCCAACCGGTGCGTGCGAGCTCAGTCGACAACGCGAACCCTATTCTAACTGTTATGACATACGTACCTAGGTCAAGAGCACCCGCAGGGATCTCACAACGGTGGTGAACTTCGGCGACGAAACGGGTTCTATGAACCCCGTCATCTGCTGCAAAGAGCATGCGTCCTTTACAAAGCGCATCATCTATGACATATGCACCATGAACGATGCCGGAGAGGTGAGGGTATCTCCATGATGAAGATCATCGGGCTGACCTGTGGGCCTTTAGACTGCTCTGCAGGTCTACTGCACGAACTACAAGCAAGTCCCGGTCGCTCAATCCCATGGTCTCCTTCGCAAGGCAAAGCGACTAGACAGCATCCTGAATATCCGCAGCATGGAAGGCCAGACCGTCGCTGCAAAGCCCGGTCCGGAGCCGCACTGCTTGAAATGCGGCACCGAGTACTCGCCCCTCTTCTACCCATTCCGAAGCGAATTCGTCTGCCACAGATGTTATTTCGAGCAAAGGGGAGCCGAGGGAGGCGATGATAATACCTCTTGTATTGTAGCATAGGATTCATAGATGCGGATATAAGATTACATGTCCTGTTGTAATGATAGTGGTGGCAGATGGAAAGAATATCAGAAGAAATACAGATGATGCAACGACAACAGAATAACAAAACAGAGAATAATAGAAAAAAGTAATCTATGCTTTAATCCGCTTGTAGTATAATACATATGCTGGTTTACCCTGCGACAACTGAGGTCAGTCCACCGGTCGTACCGCGATGAGGAATGGCACGTACCACAACCTCCTTTGGATCTGCCGTCGTGACTCGGCTGTCGTCACAATACATCCACCCTCCGCGCGAGGATATGAATGCAGTATCTAGGCTGCAGCTCAGCATCGAAGGGAATGAGCAAGACATCAGATACTCACAGTGTCCGCTACTCAAACTGCCGAAATGGTTGGTGACACCGTACAGATCGTACCTGTATGGCGGGACTTGCAATCGAGGATCATCATACGACAACTGCTGCCCGCCGTTAAGCTGAGACTTGTCCGCACCAGGCGGCAGTGGAGGAGGCAAGTAGTTCGTAAGGTCAAGACTCTTCAAGGGGAAATCCACCAAGGTCTCAATCTTATCCGTGAATGGGCCCTTGAAAGAAAATCGCTTCAACTGGATGATAAGAACCGGAGGCAACCGAGAGAGTGATAAGCGCTTCGTCGCCCGGCGCAATGTCTTGCACTTAGGGCAGTTCCTATCGTACTGTAAGCAAGGAATACACGCATAAACAATGTAGCCTTACCAGGCCTCGGAGTTCTCCATAACCTCTTCCTTGACGAAGGCATCCAAGCATTGCATTAGGGTAATTTTGGAAGACGAACGCCCCGTGGGTATGGGCAAGGAAAGAGACATGAACGTGTTGTACGTCGTCGACGTCTTGTGACACGTTAAGCACTCCATACGATTTCGGAATTGGCCCTGGAAGAAGTCCACCACGAGACTGTCGTCTCGCATGCGATAAATCTTCCACTCCCGTGCACTGGCAATTTGTTGGGGCAGTCTCTCCAGCTCCTCTTCCCGCTCTGGTGATGTCTCGACGGCTGGCTTGTATATAATCCGGTTGAGGTCCTCATGCAGACCATCCAGGAGGAATGTCAAGAACTCTTGCGAATCATGTTGATCATTTCCGTCGAATTGCGTTGCATGCATGCAGATGGAACGCTGTCACATAGGTCAAGAGGTGATCTAACTAAGACCAAGGAAAGAACATACGCGGAATTGCAACGGAGAAAGATATGGCATCTCTCCATGCCACATCTCATGAAGAATGCTGGCGAAGGCTGCCGTCAGGTTACCCTTCGTTCCCATCGGATTAACCATATTGATAGCACTTTTCCATCGTCCATCTGACTAGGCATTAGAAAACACAATACGTACAAAGTAACGCGAGCACGTACCAGTGAAGAATCGCGCGAAAGGCACTGTGGCACTCAAGCACTGGATGGTCGAGTTCATGTAGCAAGTATTACCGAGATTCTTTAACCCTGATGTCGCAATTTGGAGATCGGACCAATACGTTACCGGGTAGTCAGAATTGATTGTTGGCGCAGCCGGAGGACCGCGGTTGACAGCGGGGACGGAGAAAGAGTGTGAGTGTGACATCACTCGAGGTCGATTGTCCTGTCGCTCAAGTCCCGGAGATGCGGCAGCGGGTGGAGGACGGATAAGATGCTGAGATGATAAATTAGGGTAGTCTATAGATGTTCGGCCGTTGAGGCCCGACAGTGCTTCCTGCGACTGGTCGACGTAGTCACTCCGGCGCCGGGCAAGCGGAGAAGGGTTGATAGAGGCCTGGGGTGGCGGTGAGACTACACCGTAGTTTCCGTTCGTGTTGTAGGAGGATCCAGCAATCGCAGCTGGCGGATTGGAGCGGGTGACAGTAGGATATTGAATCGGAGTTTTGCCATTTGTCAGCGGATAAGATGATGGAGGTGATTGCTGGCCTGCTGGCTGCATGAGGAATAGTCAGTATAAGCTCGCACCTGGCAAAGCTGTACGTACATTTTCATATATTGGTCGACTAACATAGCTTGAAATATGAGGGGATGAAGGTGGCCGCATCATCGCAGGCTTTCGCACCAAAGTCCTAGTGGGAGATGTCGGCGACGTCAGCCCCGAGCCTTCGGGACCGTTCATAACGCCATTGCTCCCTGACGCCACAGTCTGGTAGTCTGTTCCAGATCTCTTTCGACCAATAGAAACAGGCATCTGGGAGGCGGGAACAGGTGGAGTCGTTGGTTGAGACGGCGACGGCCTGATATGATCCACCGTACCCGCTCTAGGTCTGCTCAACAGATAATTGGGGGCCTCCGGAAGCGGTCGAGGTGTGGGTGGCACAGAAACTAAACCGCCGGCACCATTGGGAAAACCATTCGTGGTTGTACCATTAATACCGTTCGCCATGGATAGACTGCGTGCTTCGGAAGAAGAAGTGGAGACCTTCATGCCGCTGCCGTTGCCTCCGCCAGAGACAACCTCTGCGGGATAGGCAGACTTCCAAACCTGCAGACCGCCAATCAGCAGCACTGGCATCTTCTTCAGGGACTTCTTGAAGGCTCGTTCATATATCGCGCGTAAGAGCTGATTGAAAGGAGAGTTCGGAAGACCGTATGATTCCGACGAATCATCGTAGAGCACCACGAGTTCAAATTTGTCGCGATTTCCGAAAAGCATAGTTTCGTTGTGCGGCGCAATTGATAGAGCATCCTCTATAACCTCTGCGGATAGACTGAAAATGCAACAAATTAACGATGCAATGATCGCAGCAAACGTACAATCAATGGCCTTACTTCTCGCGCTGGAGGATGGACGGCTCTAAACAAACAACGGCATCTGCCTTGATCCGTTCTTTCTCGAAAGCCTCTCTCGTCCGCAAGTCCAGCAACAGCACCTTGATACTGGACAGATACTCATGCAGCATCTTGGGGTCAACTGCATTAAGATGCGGGATATCCAGTTTCTCGGATGGCGCCGCACTTGCCTGTCCCGATGAGCCGGTGAACGTCGGTAAGACCGGAGACCGTCCTACCCGTGGCGAACCAGTGAGAGACAGGTTCGACGGTTTCCTCGGCACAGTCGGAGACATAGGCGACCGTCCGTTTGGCAGAGCAGGACTGGCGGGCCTACTGGCAAAGGCGTCGACGGATGTCTTGATGGGCGTACTGGAGGGTCTGGGACCCGGGTCGATAGGCAGGATAGGTGGGAACCTAGACGATGCACTGATAGCAGTTGGCGACACTACATGCACATCTGGTGGTCGCATTTCTAGCGCCGACAACTTGCTCGAGCTGGAGCTGCTCCCAGCGCCACCGGTTGGCTCCGAGGATATTGCCATGCCGTTCATGCTCTCATCCAGTTCGTCGATCGAGGGGAAGGTCTGTGCGAATTCTGAGAGGTTGAGGTGGGACGCACGGGGAGAGGAGGAGGCCGAGGACGTGGGGGAAGGAGGACCGAAGGAGGAAGGGTTCACGAACACGTGCTGAGTAGCGGAAGTCGGAGAAAGGGGAGACGCAGCGCTCGATTGCTGAAGTGATGGAAGAGTCAATGCACTGGGTAGTGTCGGAGTGTATGGAGCCGACGCAGAGGTGGAGGACGAGATCTGGAGAGTTGGCGAAGGAGCGGGCGTGGCACGGATGTTACGCAGAGAGTCTGAAGACAGAGGCGGTGTGGAGGGAAGAGCAGGTGGAGCATTCATGGACTCGCGGGACATGCGCTTGTTCACAGTCGGTGTCGTGTTGTCGCTCAGACCAGCGTTCTGCAAGGCACGGATTCGGTCGGCGATACTTCCACCTGCTTTACGGATGAGTCCATTCTCGTCATCGCCTGTCCCATTGACGGTGCCGCCATTCTCACTGGAAAGCCGGTCGGACTATAAGGAGTTGGTGACAACGGGTTCGGACAGGACTTACCGCCCAGCCGATTGCTCGATTTCCTTCAGCTTCTCCTCTACGTTCTGCATTTCCTCCTTTAGCTTGCTTCCGTCCTTCTATTAAGCTCGTCAGCAGAAGATTAAACATGTTATAAAGCATCTGGTAAACCTGTTGGAAGTCCATGAACTCCTTGAACAGCACTCCCTGCTGGCCCTTGTGAGCTTCCTGCCGAAACTCGGCGGACTCCATGAACGTCTGAGTGAGGCTCGCTGCCTTGGTGTAGGCACTAAGAGCATTTCGAAGATCGCCTGTGCCTTCGAACACTCGTGCTGCGCCGACTTGACTACGAGCCGCCTTGATCAACGTCATGGCAGAGACCCCCTTCGAAACTTTCTGGGATTGCTCCTTCGCCCTGTCCTTGATCTCCGCAACAGTCGGTTCTAGGGACCTTGCCGAACCATTTTGCATTGTATTGGCTGCAACTCGAACGTCAGTAAGCTGTATTCCAGAGAAGTTCCGCCACTAACTTGATGGAAATGATCTGAGCGCAGGTGAGGGCTGTAGTACAGTAACGCCCGGCATTCAAGCTTGTTTAGTGGGTAAATTGAGGTTTGGAAATAAGGATATTGGGGGTATTGAACCACAGAACCAGTTAGAAGAGCATCCGCAGAGATTTTGTCGCCGTCGGTCGCAATATATGAATCAAGTCAGCTTGGTGGGGGAGAGGGGCAGACTCGCAGCCAGTCTACTGTGCACTGCGCCTGTTTAGACTCGTAGCCAAGAATCACATTGCGTCGTGCGCGGATATTGAATATGTCATGACTCCGACGCTCAATGAAGCGCACGGGCTGCATAGGAGCCTGCTCTTGGCCTGCTCACATGATTATTCTTTTGATGAATGCCACCGTTTCTCCTGGCTTGATTCATAACTGCGATAACACTGTGAACGCGAGTACGGCCTAAATCTCTTGACGACGAGTCCATCTTCAACGTCGATTATTGCTTTGGGAGCTATTGTCTGGGACATCTACCTTGCCTCGCTCCCGAACGATGTTCAATATCACGGCGCAGATCTGCCTAACCAAGGAGGCGACGCTACAATCCGGTCTACATCTCCTCAGTAATATCCAGGAGGATCAGTTTAAGCATTCAACCCTGTGCCCTTGGTGAGTGACGGAGAGTGCGCATATCTGGTAGGTCGGCGACCTGTGCACGGTTGCTCATGCTCGTATTGGGGGTAAGAAACGCCCGTGTCCTAATGGGCACGGTTGGTCGGGCCTCTGTTGACTTCCGGACAAAAGTGATTTCGCAGAGGTGCGTCATTTAGTACGAAAGTGAAGGGCCTGGCGTTTCCTCGCGCTATCTGCTGTCTCGCGCCAGATGCCGAGACAGAGGAAGGTGCCCATGGACTCAAAGTCAATAATAACCTCGTGCGCAGCTCTTTACTGTGCCGTTGTCTCACATATGTCCGTCATATTACAGATCGATAGCAAAGGTTCTTCATGATTCACGGATGCATACCGCAGATTATTCCGGCACGTCACCCTCCTCTATATATGTCTGATTTAATCCAGTAAAACACGGTATGGCGGCGGAGCCTTCTAACTGCCCGGTGATTGGACTGGGAAATGATCCAGTAGAACCCTTGAAGTTCCTTCCGCGGGGACCAACGAAGGCACAGGTCGTTCACGACTTTGGCCAATCAAGAATCATCTTGGGGGGCTATACAACAAGTTTTAACACGATACCCTTGCACTATACCATACAAAGAGCAATACCCTGGTCGGCCTCGTTATTTCATCTCTATGTCCACTTTTATACCCACCAGTCTGGATAAACCCCGGATTCGAAATGGCTCTGATATTGTCGGGCTTGCTCCCACCTGCAAATTTTTAGCATCGGCTCAATGACTTTCGGGTAATACTACCCGGCGAGCTTTCTGTCCGAGAGGAGTTAACGGCAGGCTGCCCTTACGTCCTGTTTCCTCTTGGTATTGTGGATCTCGCGTTTGAATACACTGTCCTGAGGGCTGCGATCTACCTTTGTGAGTGACAGTGGCGATTGGACCATAATCGAGAGGACTGCAAAAATCGGATCCCGTCTCGCTGCGCTATACCGGGCGTTCTGAGGCCGCTCGGGGGCAAGGCGTTTTGAACCCGCTCTCGACGAAGATAGTGAGCAAACATCCGTAATACGACCAACGCTTTGGGCGACTGATAACTGTCATAGACGGTAGATTGCAATAAGCAATCTCACTAGAGGGATTAGCGAACACCTACATAAAACGGAGCGCGGCTCTCGTGAACAGGCGGAAGAGATATTGCCGTCTCAGGTGTGTCTGAAGATACCTATACTGCCTCAGATCCTCGAGCGGCTGCTTGAGGAATTGATGTGATCATGAGATGGGCTGAAGAGGACAGGCTGGTACCTCCTTCTGTTGGGGACTATCTCACAGGGAAGCAGCTACAAAACCGTTTAGCACGACTCTCCTGCCGTCACCGTGAAGTCTCAACGTTCCACAAGAACCTCGATTTTGAAGAAGTCCTTGTTGCCCTTTTCTTGCAAATCTCATCTTGCTGATTATATCGTTCCGCGATGTGCGCCATACTGCCATTTGCCGCTGTCATTTTACTGCCTCTACACGTAGTAGCTCGTAAGCTTTTTGGAATGGTCAACACTTCCGGATTGTGGCATCTAAGCCTTCCAGGAGCCTTGATAGACACCACCCAAAAGGTGTCTGCTTGAATTCGAAGTCCAGTTTAACGAAACTGGAGCAAGCCTATTATGGACTGTCAACCTCGCTGATCTGCGTTTCTTCTCTCGTAGCGAGTGCGCGTAGTCTTCCCCAAATTCGTCTGCGCGTGCATCATCAGAGTCGGTGACTATCATCGGGCTCAGGGTTGGGGTATATACACGCATCGTGATTGTTTTTATAGTTTTCGTAGAGGGAGGGATTTCCGTCGTCTTTTTTGTAACCGGACGTGTCTTGTGGCACCATGTAGTGGAACACAGCCACAAATGCGATATATTTCTATCTCCGACGGTTGCCACGCTTGTGCCACGATAGATATTCGCCTCCTACGTCGTGGCCACATCAATGCCTTCTCCTCTCAACAGGCCCCTTATACCCTCGAAGCTGCTACAAAAGCTGGAAGGTGATGAAGAGCTCGACATCGGTCACTCCGCTTAACTACAGCCTGCATTCAACGAAGTCCGTCTGGAACTCGTCAAGCTTCCTAGTGCCAAGGGGATGCCTCCCGATGTGATGATCAACATAGCTACATTGGTGCCAACACGGGCTTGCGCACTCAGGCTGGGCGAAAAGGGACAGACACTTCTCCGTGCAGCTGCTCAGCAGGGCGAGCCGTCGCTGGCGCTGGAAATGATAAGACTGGGAGCTTGCATTGACTACCCAGATACAGAGCTCACGACGCCTCTTGTCCTGGGTCTGACGCATCTGGTCGTACTTACGGCAGTGGCGGCCGAGTGTCCTGCACAGCTATCACGGTCCGAGGACTATCACAGGTCAAAGCGCAGAGTCATCCGTATTGCCTGGGTGTGCAAGTTGATCATCGAACAGCATGCAGACGTCAACAAGACCGATGGCGATTATGCTCCTCTGGATTTAGCCTGCAAGGTCGAACATTGGAACCTTATCACCCTCCTATTAGAACATGGCGCTAATCCTGAGCGACGCGGTCCCGATGGCTTGCAAGCCGTCAACAGGTTAACTGCTACAGGAAGCAAGACTCGCTTTCTTGGATTAGTCAGGAAGAACTCCAATCCAGTGCGGCCCGCTAAACCCTGCCCATGCTGGTCCGGGAAACTACTGGACGAATGTCACGCCCTAGGACCAAAACCGTACCCGTCAGTCTTCCTATGCAGATCTGTCTCTGGCAAGCTTCACGGAAACTGCCGTTTACAGCGGAATGTATCGTTCCAGGAGGTATGGTACAAACCCAAGCAAGCTCTGGTTACGACCCAGCGAAGCTATGGTGATCCGAGGGAGCTGTGTCCCCAAATGAGCCAATGGGATTTTTCAGGCTCGACGTCTGCCTTCGATATTTGGAGGAGCTATACGGTGGTTTTGGATTTGGCAAGGCATGAAGTATGGCTCAGGTAAAGCAGGGTCTTGCCAGGACGCCCGAACTATACTGGAAAGCCGTCACGGACTACCTCCGGGAATATCTGGTACCGAAGAATCAGGTCGATGCTGCTTTCGCCTACGCCGTAGAGCGAGTAGGGGCATGTCCCATGTGATTACATGTATTTTTTCGTGTGCATGTTGATGCGACCTTATTCATTGCAGGCCCAACGGGCGTGCCTGGTCCAAGGAGGATGGAAAGCACTTGGCAGAGGAGTGGAATGGGTTTGTTGACGAGTATATCGCCCAGGGTACAGACAGTCGGGATTCTACGGAGGTCGAACGAGTTGCCCAGATTGGGGTGCACCTAGGCGCTTTATACGCGATGTGTGAGGGCACGAACTGCGACAAGCGTGAAGGCCGGGATTTACCTAAGTTGTCCCGCTGTACAAGGTGCCAAATAGTGAGGCATATTGCGTTATTTATTGTGCGACTACTGACAGGACACTCAGGCTTTGTACTGCAGTAGAGACTGCCTCCGAGGTGACTGGCCGAAGCATAAACTGGCATGCTGCGCGCCTGGGCAGAGGGAACACATGCTGCCGTCTCAACGCGTCGTGCATACCGACGTCCTTCGTGACATGATTCGGCGACTCCTCGCCGACATTGAATATGGCTTGTATGTGGGTTTCCCACCTACTTCAGGGAGAGCTTATTTTATCTGAGTACATTACACAATTCTAATCAGTTTCCAAATGAATATT
>ML213519.1:40135-172171 GCA_004369045.1 Heliocybe sulcata | reverse complement strand
AGCCAGTCTTAAAGGCACTCAATGTTCAGACCATCCCAAGCTGGAAATGTCTCCAGAGTTCCTTCATCTCCAGAGGTAGTGCAAGAAGTAGTCCCCGACACACAAGAGCTAAAAGGACGGGTAAGCTATGTGTATTTACATGTTTTCCGGGGCTCGGGGCTCGGGGGTGAAGGCCGGATGCACCACGTGGCTACGCTGCATTGTGTGGGAACGCAGCACACTGAAAGCGGTCACGCCACGTGGCTCTAACCTTACGCTAGGGTTGGCCGGCACTAACGATTTTGGCCTCCCCTAGCGTAACAAAAGGGGGAGCAAGCTCCCCCAATGAGATTCTAAACACCACAGAAGCGGACAAGAAGGACCCTCCAGCAGACTGGAATGATATGTCCGGAAACAATATGCTTCACTCGATCAACAATCTCCTTTCCATGACCAAGCTCCGTTGCCGTAGGAAGCCCCACGCTCATACATGACGCAGGACCCTACCAATTCCAGGATCAAATAGGGAAGAGGTCGAAGCTGTAGAAATTCCAGTCAATATATCATCTCGTATCCGATCTTGGCAAAATTGGACTTAATTTATGGTGACTACCCTGCAGGATTATCGCCTGTCGACGCTGCCGTGTGACATTCACATGCACCGCCTTTCCGCATACAAGCCTTCACCGAGGTGCGTCTGATTCTTCTGGGTGATGCCCATATCTGTGTGAGCTAATACTTTCGGAGACTGCGTATCCTCCCGCATCTCGCTGTGCACTGGTGCAGAGCGGCGATGCCTTACTGGGGCCCACCAAAGTGCCACCGTGCCCTGGTCCTCGCCCAACATTCTCTCCGAACTCGCCAGTCAGTTCCCGCGTTAAGTCCGCGTGGATATCGATGCTGTCTACGCGCATCAACACGTCCTGTTGGGTTCCCTCGATTATGCTTTGAGGCATACCAGATACATGTAACCTATCAAGGATTACCTGAGAGCCGCCCAGCACATGGCAAAATCTGTCTTCTACGTGATCTTGCTGCCCGGGTACGTCATAACTTTCAGTCCGAGGTTAACGCCTTCGCCAATAACGAGGGTGCTCCAGTGATTGTCTTGCTCGCATTCAAGTACCTGCAATGACGCGTTTGAGACACGCGGATTCGAAAGAGCAGCCTGGCAACATGGATCTTGACTCGTGGTGCTGCATTTCGCGCAAGCTTGCTTCCGCTCTAAGTCCACTTCCTCAGAGCGACAGCAAGCTAGGGTGAAAGCGCCCTCGAGAAGCAGATCGGACGCGGTGGCGCTGTCTCTTGTCTGTGAACAGCATGCGCTGTGAGGGATCCGAAGCTTTCTTTCGAGACGTCCTCGGCTGTCACCACGATTTCATTTCCGATTCGGTACACCACTCCTGTTCCAATATGTGGAGAGAGTCTAATCACGAGTGAAAATAGGTATTTCACGTTCCGTTCATCATTGTTATGCACCGAATATACCGGCTTCCCTGAGCGCTCCTATGTGGCGGCTGAGAAAGCATGCATTACAGGTACTGTTATCTCCGATTCTCAGCTGTAATTCAGACGTCTGTTTGGTTTTAAAAAGCCCAGGACGAGTACAGTGATTTTCTGGTTCACCCGTCTCGCTCTTGGGTCGTTCGTCTATCATACCACATTCTACTTTCCTCCCCTCCACAGCGGACTGTCGGTACTACGATGCCCGCCCCCCTAGTCAAGGAGTCTGCTGTCGATGTTTTGGTTATTGGCGCTGGTCCTGCAGGTCTCATGGCCGCAAATGCATTGGGCCGGGCTGGCGTGAACGTCCGCATTATCGACAAGAGGTGCGCCTTATTCAGCTCTTTACTTCGTTTGCTCACTTTTCTACAGACCGAAGAAAGTGGCAGCCGGTCAGGCGGACGGTATTCAACCTAGAATCGTGGAGGTCTTTCATGTAAGGAGCGCCTCGGGCGTTTAACCTTATTCAACATGACCCTGACTCAATTCAACATTGATGTCGTCGAATAGAGCTATGGCCTTGGGGAACGCCTTCTTCGCGAAGGCTGTCGCCTCCATATGGCGGTCCGTCTACTTACTTTCGGGATCACTTTGAGCGTACTAACCTCATGATGACGACAGGCATTCTACAACCCGGGACCAGATGGCGGTATTGAGGTAATTGCAATCCTACTGGTGCTCTTCCATTATGCTGAGCTCCCTTCGTAGTTGACCAGTCGCACACGCAACATCTCGGCGGCTACCGCACGGTTTCCCTTTGCCGTGCGTCTCGCTATTTTTGATCGCCAGCAACTGATCCAGACTTTCAATGCCTAGATGACGCTCAACCAAGGGGCCATCGAGTCGATTTTCTTAGACTCCATGCAAGAAATGGACATAGATGTGGATAGACCAATTGTGCCAAGTTATCTAGAAATATCATCTAGCGAGGTAGAATTGAAGAACCCGCAATCTCACGCAGTCAAGGTTGTCATTATCCTACTCTGTAACCAGCCAGATTTCCTAACATAACTTGGTCCAGCTCGTTCTCCAGCATCTTGGCTCCGAGCAAGAGGTCGAGGAGACCGAGATCGTCAAGGCGAAATACGTTATCGGTGCTGACGGTCCGTCTAATTTACTGGCTTCCCTAACCGGAAGTACTTAGCAATTCTCAGGTGCTCACTCATGGGTGCGGAAACAATTCGCAATCACTATGGACGGAGAGCATACCGGTATGTACATGTACACGGAGGCTATATATGTCCTCACCCTAACTCCCGCGTAGACTATGTCTGGGGCGTCGTCGATATTATCCCAGATACAGACTTCCCAGATATCCGGAATCGCTGCGCTATCCACTCCAACAACGGGTCTTGCATGATCATTCCGCGTGAAGGGGACCTTGTCCGGTTATATCTGCAGTTAACCGACGAGAATCTGAAGATGGTCACGAATCCGGTGACGGGCAAGCCAGACATTAGTCTTTGCAACACAGAGCAGTTGATGGAGGTCGCGAAGAAGACGTTCTATCCATACAGGATCGATGCTGACGGCGAGATCGGCTGGTGGACGTTATACATTAGTATGTTTGGTCAACCGCTGCAGGATGTATGACGACTGATAGGAACACTTTGGCAGTCGGCCAACGTGTTGCATCCCAGTTCTCCGTCGACGAGAGAGTCTTCATCGCTGGTGACGCTTGCCATACCCACTCTCCAAAGGCTGGCCAGGGTATGAACGCAAGCATGAATGATACCCATAACCTCGGTATGTCGATGCTTCATGAATACTCGCAGTCGTATTGACACGCATCGTAGCCTGGAAGCTCAGCCATGTGCTTCGTGGCTGGGCGGACCCCTCGTTACTTAAGACGGTGCGTTTCTTTTTACCCTCAGCTTAATTTGTACTGATCCATAATCTTGCAGTACGAGTACGAGCGTCGTCGATACGCCCAGGATCTTATCAACTTTGACAAGATATTCGCGAGACTCTTCTCCAACAAGCCGAAGACCAAAGACAACGTTAACGGCGTTACCCACGAGGAATTCGTTGAGTGCGTCTATAGTAGTCACTTGCACGTTCTGGTCAAGGCTGATCTATTTCAACAGAGCGTTCAGCAAGGCTGGAGGCTTTACCAGCGGCATCGGTATCCACTACAACGAGTCGGTTCTCGTTAACCCGACATACCAAAGTCTGGCTACGAAACTCATCGTTGGAGAGCGCATGCCACCCCAGCCGATCATACGGGTAGCTGACTCATGGCCGTTCGAATTGCAAGACCTACTACCCGCAGATACCCGGTTTAAAGTCTTGTTCTTTACCGGTGATTATTTGGAGCCAGTGCAGAGAGAGAAGGTGCTGGCATTGGCGGAGAGCATGAGTCAACCAGAGAGCTTTTTGCAGAAGTTTACGCCCAAGGGAGCACGCTCCAGCGACGTCTTTGATTTGATCACCATTGCTGCGTCGAGAAAGGAGGAGATTACATACAACGACTTCCCGAAGATCCTCCGGCCGCACTGGTCTCGGTAAGCATTGCGTCTAACGCTTGATGCTGTTTTCACTAATGTCTTGATTCACTCAGTATCTATACCGACGATATCGACTTTTCGGGGAAGTTCGGCGGCAAAGCCTATGCATCCTTCGGCATCGATCCGCAGGGTGCTATCATCGTTGTCAGACCAGACCAATACGTTGGCATGATCTCACCTCTCGACAAGGTCTCTGAGCTCGACGACTACTTCTCGTCCTTCATGACTAGATCTGTAAACTTGTAACCTTGGGCTGACGGACACTGGGCTAATCGTGGCATGATGTATCGCATAGTATGATTGTACCATAATACAACGAACAGAGTGTCTCCTCTTTTTGTGTCCGAACTGTAATTGATGCTGACAGATGATGAATGGCGACGAAAACAAGAGCAAGGGGAATTATCCGAGGTGTAAGGCGCGTGGACACTACAATAAATATACCAGAGCACAGAGAGTTTAGCCCTTCCAACCAGGGCCGACAGGTGCAGCCTCTGCACTCCCTATCGGGACCCGACGAGGTCCACCGCCCCTGCCCACAGCTGGCTTGACCCTTGACTTGGAAGTAGGCGGTGCAGAAGGTTTCGCGGCCATCTTCGAAGACCTAGTCGTCATTCCAGCCCTACTAACAGCAACAGAAGCCATCGGAGCTGCCCTTGTCTTGGCACGCTTGCCATTATTCTCCTTCTCAAGCGCACCAGGAGCAGGCCGCCCACGGCTCTTCACTGCAGGAACAGCCCTCTGCTTCCCCTTCGCCAAAGCACCGGGGTTCGCATTCTGCGCAGGCGCTTTCTCCCTCAGCGGACTCTCCTCGTCATCCTCCACCCCCAGCTCCTGCGCGAGCGTGAGGCCCTGTTCCACCCGCAGTGGCTCCGGCTCATCCGCCTCGTCTTCCTCTCTCAGAATTCCCAGGGGCGGCGATAGACCGGCGTTCGGGCTCTCCGGGGAAGCGCCTAGCATGAGGATTCGACTGAGCGGGCTGGGTTTCGCAGGCGAGTACGCGTGCGTCATGCGGTTCGCGAACGGCTTCGCGACGGGGAACAGATTCTTCGCTGGTGTGGATGGAGGGAATATGCTGGGCCCAGCTTTCGGTGGTTGGCTTGCCAAAGATTCGGTCGTGAACGGTTTCTCACTTGAAGTCGTGGTGGGTATCGCATGGTCTTCCGCTGCAGCGGAGCGTGGCATTAGGAGAGGATCTGGAGGGGGGAGCGTAGACGATGGAGACGGAGGAGGTAACACAAACGCGGAAGGCAGCAAGAAAGGATCAGATTCGCTCGGTACCAGGCTCGTCTTGAACGTCGGAGCCGGTAGGGGAGCTAGTAGCTCCGTCTCAAAGGCGGGCACCACCTTCGTCGGACTGACGCCCAACGAAGACCGCCTAGACACCCTGACGCGCTTCGCACTCGCGCCCTTGCCAACTGCTACGCTGATACCTCCTTTCCTTGGGGACTTGGCGGGAGATTTCGAGAGCCTCTTACTTCTGCGCGGCAACATGGGAGAAGGCGCAGCGACATGCGCCTTCTTCTTCTCCGAGATGACCTCGGGAGGCTGTTTTCGCATCGTAATAACAGGTGGTGGTGTTGGTCGTGCAGCGACACTGCCGGGAGTTGGCGGCAGCTCAGACAGCATCTGCTGCACCTGCCACGACCTCATCTCTTCCTGCAACTTGATCTTCTCGGCCTGCAAGTGTACCTATCAGGAAAGACTCCACAAGAAAGCCGCCCAATACAGACCTCTAGAGCAGCCCTCTCTTTCCCCAACCGAACAGTCGCCTCCGTGAACTTCCTACGTTCATCCTCGAGGTCCTTTGCCCGATTATCAAGTCTCTCCTTCTCCTCATCCCGCATAGGAACAGTCATGAGCTCCATAGACATCTCGGCCATCCCCCCTTGCAGCCGCTCGTCTTCGGCGTACCTGTCTACCATCTGCTGAATCTTGACAGTATGCTCGGATGACTGGGCACGAGCTCGTTCTGGGCAAGGCATGTTGATATAAGGTGTGCGCTGATCGATGCTTCGAACTTACCGAGTTCTGTCTTCAGTCCGTCGATAATACCGTGCAGTCGCTCCGCTTCTTCCTCGGATGCGACCTTCGTCTGGGCACTTGACGTCGAGCTGGCAGGAGCGGATGCTGTACTTTGTGAGAGTAACGTCAGGGAATCTCGTATTGCGCTCAGTAATGAGTCCATCTTCTGGCTGGCGGCACCAGTGGGGGATAAAGGGAAGAGAGATGTCATGGTCAAAGGCGTGGGCTGTGTCGGTGTGAATAACTGAAATGCCCAGTAGAAAATTCTGCTCACATCTTCCTCGCTCTGGCTAGCCATGCTCTTAGCCAGGTGCAGAACAGACTGCATCTCGTTCACAGCGCCAAGAATCATGACCCGCAGCTTAGAGTTCTCATCCCTCAACTCCTTGGCCGCCTTCTCCGCCTGCTCAAGAGCGACTTCCAAAAATCCCTTGCCCTTGCCCATAATACCCGCGCCAGTCACAGCGCCATTGGCGCATCGCATGGTCATACTACTCGCGACTGCACCCAACTTGAGTTGTGAATCAGATAACTTTGTCCATTTCTCGACGGTGCGCTCAAGTTCCTTCTCTTTTTTCCTGATCTCGGCTTGGTAGGTGGCGCGTACGGTTTGAAGGCTTGAGCGAGTGCGCTGGAGTTCGGCAGTCGTTGATTTGTGTGCGGCTTCGGATGTTTGCAATGCGCGGTTGGTGTTACTGTCAATTGCCATGCGTACAGAAAGGCGTCAATGGGTCAACGAACAAGTAGATAATGAACAGTTCACCCACGCAAGGCGGCTCTTGTAAGTCTCAACTTCTCTGTCCGCACTGGCAGCCCTCTCCTTCACATCCGCATGCATCGTCCGAAGTCGTTCATGGTCATAAGATAGTGTCCGTAATTTCGTAGTCAAGTCTTCTGCGCGGGCCATATCTTCCTATCACCATATCACACATTGCAGGCATATTATTGGCGGCTTCAAAAATCAACGTGCACAGTAACGTACGATTCGTTGACTGAGCATAGCAAGCAGGCACTTCACGACCTTCTCTGCATCAATATTGGCCAGCGCCTCCAACGATAATCCAGGCGAGTGCGTGAATCCATGAGAAATCAGCTGGTCGTTTATGAACTGCAAGCTAGAGCCTGACGAGAACGATTCTGTCGAAGAGCCCTCGGTAAACGGAGACCCGACAGGCGAGCCCTGGAGGGCCCAATGCACAGCCCTTTGTGGTGTCTTTGACATGGCCGGCCGCTGAGAGGGCTGCGTCGTTGTCCCAGATGTCGCAGAAGAGGATGGCGGTAGTGATGTTGACGCTGCGGGGAACGGCGCCCGCGACGCGAAGACGCGACACGGTCACGTGTACATGAGGCGTGTAGGGCAGGCGTATCTAATGACATCCATTTATCCATCAGCCACGCTCGGGCTCCCTCAGTCCTGAGTCCTGACACTACTCAGCGGTTACTTATTTTCTGATCCCTATTCTCCGCTTAACTGTGAATCTACTCGCTCGCGTGCAGCAGGAATTGCAATCGACAGCTGTCAAATAACTGCCGAAGACAGAAACCCAGTCTCCTCCTGCGCTAGAGGATCTGCTGGCTGAAAGGTAACAGTAGGCTCGGGTAATCTCTATCTTGCTGACAGTTAAAGCTATCTTTATGTAGGACTCAACAGTTGAATCCCTCGTCTGCTGCCTTTTGTTTTGGAAGAAAACTCAATATATCGAACCCACCTCCTCATCTCTTTCTATAGTTTTTGCATTTCCCAATGGACGCCCAAATCACCATCCCTCCTGTGCGCATTCAAGCCTCTTTCTCAAGGCCCATATCGACCGAAGAGACCCAAGCCCGCTTGGATCAATTCCTGGCTGATTTCCAGAATCGCAGCACGGCATCGAATACGGGCGATATGACCGTCACTGTGCAGCTGCAGAAGCTAAATGAGGCGTTGAGAGCGGAGCACCAGAGCAAGTAACTGGGGCTAGGTGCGTCCCATTCAGTCAGTATGAAGATGTTGTTTTCATTTCATTGACGTACACTTCTGTGCATCCTGCAGAACCATCCTTTCTCTAGCAGATCTGCAGAATTGGACCCTCACATGGTGCTCAAGATGTAAGACGTGGTTTGATCTCATCGTTTTACACGCTCCGTCCGACCACTCCCTCCAAAACACTTCAAGATGCTATCCTGTGGGTTCAGTGACCGGTTACCTCACATGCAGATCACTAGGATGTTGCTCGCACGTCTCCGTTAGCATGACGAGACATAAGCTCGAAGGGATTATCAAACAGGGGGAAAAGCACGAGGCGTGCCTCATGTCTATTCACCTTCATATGCCATTTGGATTTTGTATTCTACCTTTTCAGAATGCACTGTCTACGAATAATATCCTGATGCATATTAGCCGCGTACTTTCGAGTCCGAGACTTAATCCGTCCATGCAGCAGCGATCAAGGAGTGCAGACCTAGTCTTACTCCGAGCATTCTCCCCCTCCCTCCTACTACTTCCTCTCCCTTTCCCTCTCCCTCCTGCCACACTAGGCTGCTCCTCCTCTAGCACCTCGTCGTAGGCCCTCCATGTCGCACCCTTATTTGAACTTCTTCAACTCTGATCCAGCAACGTGCGACTATGACTGGAATATGACCGCACCGAGTCAGCCTGATATGGCAGGCGCCGCCCACTCTCTGCGCTACACCCTCCACGTTCGCCCCGGTACTCAGCTGGATATATACGCCTCAGGACCGATACTGTTCGACGCCTTAGTTTAACTTATACATCTCTTCCCGTCGTAGAGCCTCGTCTAGTTAACTTCCACCAACTTCCGGCCTCGAACTATCTTATCGGTGTATTATAAGCACCTGAAGAATCGTCAGTGCTCTCCGAGTCAGAGCACGGCACCCAAGACAACGCCCAGCGAAGGAGCTACACTAGTACTCCTTCCAGGTCGCTGTCGACCGCCTCCAACGTCGTATGAGCCTTCTCCATGTCTACTTCCACCTCAGAAACCAGCAGGCCTTCCGGCGCCTGCTCGATGGCAGCAGCGGGCCCGCACCAACCTCGAGCCCCAGCGGGGGGCGGTCCTGGAGTCACAGGGGTAGCTCGCTGAAGGAGATTATGGCCGCTGAAGTGAATGCAAGAGACGCGCAGGGCAGGACGGTCCTGCACCTGACGTGCGCGAGCCAGGAGGCGAGCGCGCCCGAATACGTTCGGATGCTCCTCGCGCACCCGGCGATCAATGTGAATTTGCAGGATACGGAGAGTCATTGGACGGCGCTGCACCGGGCGCTGTACCATGGCAACTTGGCTTCTGCGTGCGTGCGCCGTGTTTCGAATGAGTGGCGGGAGCTGAACGGTTTTCAGAATTCTGTTGCTGCAACGTTCGGACACGGACACGTCGCTGAAGGACCTGGAGGGATACACTGCGTTTGATCTGTACAACTCGACGGTCGAGGATACAAAGCCGGGCCTGACGGAGGTGAGCCAGTTGGAACTATTTACGTGGGGTGCGAATCGGTGCGTAGGCATCCTTCGGGTTCTCTCTCTCCTCTGACAACATTTTACAGCAATGCTACGCTAGGCCTCGGTGATAGCAACGACCGCGCCTACCCTGAACAAGTCATCCTCCGCTCCGACGATACCCCATCCCTTGCGCACACCCTCTCCCCCATCCACGTCCGACAAGTGCAAATGTCCCGTCTGCATACCGTCGTGGTCACCGACGAGTCACGGAACAACCTGCGTGCCTGCGGGTTTGGCAGCGGCGGACGTCTCGGACCCGGTCAGCATACTCAATTCAGCCCCACGACGATCCCGCACTTCAACCACACCATCGTGTCTGTTGCACTCGGGCAGGACCACACGCTTGCGCTAACTGCGGGTGGCGAGGTACTCAGCTGGGGCCTGAATCGCTTCGCGCAGCTTGGGTATGTTATCGAGCAGCCAGTTTTGCTGACAGGTCGGCTTGAAGAGCCGATTCAAGCCACTCCGAAGAAGATCCTGGGCCCGCTGAGGAAGGAATTCGTGCGCGGTGTCGCTGCGTGCAAGACGGCCAGTGCCTGCTGGACGGATACGGAGGTATACACCTGGGGCACGAACGGCGGCCAGCTGGGCTACTCGAGCACCGCGCACCCGACGCAGGTGCTGCCGCGCATCGTGCCCAAGTTTACGGACCCGGTCGAAGCGATCGCGATGACGGACACTGCGATGGCGTGTTTGTTGAGCACACGGGACGTGATGCTCCTCTTCAGCGACCGTTCCATGAAGATCACATTTCCGAACCAGAACTTTCCACCTGAGTTTCGGTACCGCCCGCCTCAGACGAACGCCAAGATTAGCAAGATCGTGGCGAGTTGGGAGGGGACGTTCGCCGCTCTGTCAACGAATGGCGAGGTCTTCACGTTCAGTGTCCCTTCGCCGAACGATGCCTCTGATGCCCGAGGCGTCGTGAAGCCCCAACGGGTGTGGGCGCTGCGGAAGCAGTTCAGCGCGGTCAAGGACGTCGCGTTGGGCTCGGATGGCTCGATTATCATATGTACGGAGAGCGGCCATGTGTTTGTGCGGACGAGGAACCTGAAGAGCGGGCAAGGAAGTGGCGCCAAGGCTTTCAAGTTCCAGCGGGTGCCGTATTTGCAGCGGGTGGTTAGGGTGGCAGCCAATAGTACGGGCGCGTTTGGGGCATTGAGGGTGGATTATGTGCCAAGGCCCGTTATTCCCGTTGGAAATGATGTGGCGCAGGACCTGGCACGGATCCAGCCGTACCTACGGTTTCAGGATGAAGCTACGGAGGGCAATGTTGACGTCGGGTTTCCCGGTTTCGTGCTCACGCCTGAGGAGCATGATGAGGGCGACGACTTCCCGATTCTTAAGGATATCAAAGATATCAAGCGGCTGTGCCGGCTTCTCGCGCTGGATAAGAAGGCGCAGAAGGGCACTGGACGAGGGGTATTCGCGGATGCTGCCCTCGCTCATGGAGCGAACTTGATGGTCCAAGTGGGCAAGTTGGAGTTCCCGGTTCATGCTGTCATCTTAGCCGCGCGGGCTCCTGCTCTTACGGCAGTTATCTCTGGAAAGAATACCGTGCACGACAAGGCCTCGAATATTGCCGTCAAGTCCACACAACTCAAGGCTGGTAAGCGGCTCTATTTTACGGGCTGCCAGCCTATGACGACGCTCGTCTTTGTGTCGTACCTCTACTCGGACGAGTTATTCCCGCTGTGGGACGGCCGCGTGTCGCACGGGCTGAAGCAGGAGTTCGCGAGTGTGAATGTGGTGCCTCAGCAGGTCAAGCAAGAGCTACAGGCGCTCGCGCGGATGCTCGATCTGGCAGCGCTCGGTCAGGCGCTGGAAGGCCCTGCGAAGCGTGTGCCGATCCGCACTGTGAACCGTGATATGGAACGGTTGCATCAGACTGCGAGTGTGGTGCCCGGATCGCCGCTTAGCGCCGACGTCGTTCTGGTGCTTGCTGATCGAGAAGTCCAGTGCCACTCTGCTGTGCTGAGGGCGAGGTCTCCGTTCTTTGCGAGCTTTTTTGACGAGGAGGAGTGGACAAGGAAGCGATGGGAGCAAGACGGCACGGTGGTTATCCAGATGAGACATTTGAACTGGCGGGTCATGCGACATGTGTTGCTGTTTATGTGCTCTGGGTCTGAAGATGTGTTTAATGAACTGGGTAATGATGATCTTGTTCTGTCGGAATGCAGCATTGACGCCACTGCTATGTAGATTTCGTGAACTCTGTAGATGACCTTCTGGAATTCGCCTTCGAGGTGATGGCAGCCGCGGTGAGCAGCTCACTGTCTGCTCGTCAAGTTTAACTAATTAAGGAGCAGAGCGAATTGTTGTTGGACCGCCTCATGCTGATATGCTCATCTGTAATATCGCGGTACATCAACATCAATAATGCTTGCTATATCCTGACGGACGCGAGCCACTACCACGCGCGCTCGCTGGTAGGGAGCGCCCAGGGTTACATGGCGGTTGCGCTGGAGACTCTGCTCGAGAGTCGTATGCTGGACGATCTCAGACCTGACCTCGTCAAGCAACTGTCGATGTTTGTCCGCGACCGACAGCTGAACAAGTCACCGATTACTCGGTCGAATTTGTTGGTCGCCGATGCCATGGAGAAGAACGCGGAATGGCTGGCATTGCAGGACTTTCCTCAGCCGATTATCCGCTCCATCAAAGGACCCTTGAGAGATTCCGTGAAGCTCTCGCCTCCGGGGCCTGTTCGCATGACGCGACAGACTTCGGGTACGGATTCCCCCGTATTGCGCCCGTCGCTTCCTTCCATGACTTCGCTGCGGCCCGTCAAGGCGTCCATAGGGCCCGATGAGATATTTATGATGGACGAGTCGGAACCGGAGGTACCGACTGAGTCTTCCGGACTACCTGGAGATCTTGCAGCTGCTATCTCAGAGTCTAGTAGTCCAGCCCGACCACTTAGCGGATGGAAGCCATTGTCTTCCGGTCCTCGGTAAGCGGCTCAACGTCTCTGCATTGGCTGCTTGTCTAAATTGCTCTGTAGGCTAGACATGAGGTCAATAATTGCTGAGGCTGAGAGTTCAAAGGTCTCTTCTCCTAAGCTTCCACCAACCGGTGCTGTCCCCAAGTGGACGCCTAGGAAGACCGTCGGGGACAGCATCGATCGAGTGCCTACTCCCAGTACGCCCACTCGCACAACTGGCGGCTCTCCTTGGAGACCCGTCCCTACTCCGCCCGCTGCGACGCTGGCCTCCTCATCCGCCGCACCTGCGCCTGCTCCGTCAGGTATCAGCCTCGCGAAGAATGCGGCCCTGCGTCCCTCGCCGAGTCGTCCGCAGCCAACCGCCGCTACCCCTCAGGGTCCTCAGATGGGTCCTGTTTACACACCGTCCCGTTTGCCCTCCAAGGAGGGCCCGTCGACATCTCGTCGTGTAAGCAGTGGCCCAGCATGGTCATCGCCTCCTGTCCAGCCAGTTGTCAACACGATGCCAACTACGTCTACTTTGTCCTTTGCAGCTATTCAACAGATGCAATTGGATCAAACCGTAGGCACGGGCAAGACAAAGCAGAATCTCCGCGATATCCAAGAAGAGGAGCAAGCTAGACAACAAGAGGCAGATTTCCTGAAGTGGTGGGCCGCTGAAGAGGAACGCGTGAAGCTGGAGACTGAAGGTGGTCCCCTGACGTCTGAGCGCAAGAAAGCAAAGCCGCGAAAGCCTAGGCCTGCGAAAGGCAGAGGACAGGAGCAGGAAGGTCAACATGCGAACGTCAGAGTTTCTGATCAAGCTGGTCCTCCTGAGCGCACTGTAGAAGGCGCTCCTCGCAAGGAGCGCCGTCCACGAGGCAATCGTGGAGGTTCCTCGGCGATGAACAATCCGCCTCCGTCATAATAGATGCGAGTATAGATTTCTCTATGGACAACTAAATTATGAGCTAGCTATACAGTACACATAATGCTACAGAGTTGGGATTGTTAGATAAGGGATAAGCTACTGTGTACATCGTAAACATGAATTATGCAATATGGATACAAGCCTCAATTGTCCGTTACCGCAGGAGTGGAGGATCCCAGCGCCGCATCAGGCTCATGGTTGTCTTTGATGTGCAGAGACTTCTCATCGCCTCCAACTCTGATAGTAACGACATCTCCGTCCCTAAGAGGGTGCGCGTGAGTGAGAGGAAGAAACCATGGGATGCATGGACGTACCTTATCGTGCCATTTAGCATCTTCTGGGCAAGCGGGAAGAGTACCTGCGTCCGAATGACGCGACCGATAGCTCTTGCACCGTATACGTCACTATAACCCTGCTTGGCCAGCCATTCGCGAGCACCGTCATCGACGTCCAGGGTGATCCGTCGGTTCTTGAGTCTGTCCGCGACGTCACGAAGGCGCAACGAGACGACTTGGAGAATGGATTGTCTCGACAGCTTGTTGAACACAAGCATAGAGTCCAGACGGTTTAGGAGCTCAGGAGGGAAGTATTCTGATGTGCGCTCAAGGACTTCGTCTCTTGCTTGCTGAGTGACAACACCGTTGCTATCCGAGGCAGATGGATGCGCGAGGATGTCGCTTCCGAGATTACTTGTCAAACAAATGATAGTGTTCTGGCACGACAGTGAACATTGTGGTCTGACAAAGCGGAGGAGGAACATACCTTGAAATCAACCTTCCGTCCTTGACTGTCTGTAATGCTCCCCTCATCCAGTATTTGCAGCAAGATCATGGCGACATCCTAGCAGAGGGTTAGCAAAAGCCATGAGAAGCTGCTCTCCATAGTTACCTTGTGGGCCTTCTCGAGCTCGTCAAGCAGGATGACAGCGTATGGTTTACGACGAACGGCTTCAGTGAGTTGTCCTAACAGAAGATGAGCCAACGGTCAGCATGCAGATAAGAAAGATGGCCCAAGAAAATACGTACCGCCCTCTTCGAATCCGACATATCCAGGAGCAGCACCGATGAGTCGAGACATGGTATGGCGGTCATGGTACTACCGAAAAGCATGAGAAAACGTCTCGGCAACGAATACCGTTGACTTACCTCCGACATATTGATGTTGATCAATCCCCGCTGCTCGTCATTGTAGAGGAAAGCAGCGAGTGCTTTGCATAGCTCCGTCTAGGAGCAGATGAGTAGGTTGTTGATGCGCCTTATACAGGGGACGAAAGCATACCTTGCCAACACCCGTAGGGCCCAAGAACAGGAACGATGCAACAGGCCGATTCGGCGGTTGCAGGCCAGCGCGTGACAGTCTCACAGCGTCGCTAACAGCAGACACGACGTGGTCCTGTCCGACCACCCTCTGGCGGAGCGCATCCTCCATCTGCACGTCCTTATCAGCACATGTGTTACTCATGGACCGTCACTACACTCACGTGGATCAACTTATCCCTCTCGCCCTTTAACAAATTCTGCACCGGGATACCCGTCGCCTTCGCCACGACCCTCGCAATATCATTGCTAGTCACTCTGTCATGCAACATCGCCAGCGGGCTCTCGTGGGCGTCATCCGCCATCTCCGTCTCCTTAGGTAACTGTCTCTCCAGTTCCGGGATTACCGCGAACCGCAGTCGACTGGCCTTTTCGTACTCGCCCTGCCGCTGTGAGACTTCAAGCTCGTGCTTGGCATCTTCAAGCCGCTCCTTGAGGTCTTTAATCCTATCCAGCCGAGCGCGCTCTATTCAAGTAGAATCATAGTCAGCATCGCAGGTTCGCACCCAGATCAGGACATGTTGCCCTAGCGCACCTGCTTGCCAGATCGCTGTCAGCTGCTCCGACTCCTCCCTCTTCTTCCTCAGTGTCTCCTCCACCTCCGCACGTCGCTCGGTACTGAACGTGTCCGACTCATTCTTCAGACTCTCCAGCTCGATCTGCAGCGTGACGATCTCCCGATCAAGCTTCTCCAGTTCGTCCGGCTTGGACTCCTGCGCCAGCCGGAGCGCAGAGGCGGCCTCGTCCACAAGGTCGATCGCCTTGTCCGGCAGGAAACGGTCTGAAATGTATCGTGCGCTGTACACAGCAGCTAAACAAATCCGACGTTAGCGTAAGACCGAGAAGTATCATATTTTTTATGACAGGTACCTGTTACTAGCGCAGCATCTGAGATCTCAACACCGTGGTGCACCTCATACCTCGGCTTCAGCCCTCTCAAGATCGAGATCGTGGACTCTGTAGTCGGCTCGTCGATGAGCACCGGCTGGAACCTGCGCTCCAGAGCCGCGTCCTTCTCAATCGTCTTACGGTACTCGTCCGCTATCAGAATTAATATCAGGACATCTAGGAGTCAGGAGGGGTGAAAACAGGGAACGTACGTGTAGTGGCGCCGACGAGCTGCAAACCACGAGCGAGCGCTGGTTTAATCATTTGTCCGGCGTCGATACTGCCTTCGGCTTTTCCGAGGTTGAAGAGCGTGTCTGGACAGCGCATATATTGAGCATAAACGGATCCATAGCATGCGAATCAACGCGACTCACGGACTTCGTCGATGAAGCAGATGACATTGCGGCTCTGCAATAAAAAGTATATCTCAAGGTCGGTTGCAGGGAACATGTTGGGTAGTATTGCCGTACCTCCTCCTCAATATCGCGAATTAGAGCCTTGAACTTCTCTTCGAACTGGCCACGAATGCCAGATCCGGCCATTATGGCGGACAGGTCAATCGACAGGACGCGTTTGTTTTGGAGTGACTACGGTGAGAAACACAGAGAATCAATCTATGAGCAGTTTTCTCTGGAGATGGCGAAACGTACCTCAGGTACCTCCTTGGCTACTATTCGGCTTGCCAGGCCTTCCAATATCGCAGTCTTTCCGACTCCAGGAGGCCCGATCAGCTGTAAGCAGACATGTCAGTGATCCGCGGCGCTGAACTTTTCACGCTGTGTTACTTACAACTGGGTTGGACTTGGTCCTGCGAGATAGGACTTGAAGGGACTGTCACTCTTTGTCCGATTCGACCGTTCATTATCAATTATCACTTACTCTGTATTGTTCGTCGGATCTCTGCCAATTCATACCACTCAGCTTGGTCTCAGAAAGACAGATATCTCTCGATATTCCCTGCGTTCCCAATCCTTCAGCAGAGACTACTATGCCCGGTGAGACACAGCCGACTCGAGCGCCTTCGCTGCCAACTGCCGCTGTCCTGCGATTTCTATACTATCAGGGACCTGGCAGAGTTGTCATGAGGCGAAGAAGTGCTTGGGAGCTGCAGGGGAGACCGAGAGAGCCACGGAGAATACCCACCTTCGTCTCGTCCAATCGTCGGATCCAGTTTGCCTTGCTTTGCCATCTCTGTCAAGTCCACACTCTAGGCAACAGTTAGAGCAGAACGTCGTTCCCACATGCGCATATACTCACATACTCCTTCAGAGCATCTCCCTTCTGGTGCTGCGGCTGCATCGAAAATCCCGGAAACCCTCCTCTCCCCGTACCACCGCCGGGCGGATTTGAGGCATACGTCCTCGTTAATGTTCTCGGAACTCGACTAGCCAGCCATAATGATGCGCTGGCAGGTCGTATAGCATTTGTTGCTCCTCTCCGCAGTGCGATCCTGCTTAGAGGCGCTCTCGAGATCACCGTGCGTTGCATCGTAGAAACGGTCCAGTCGTCGTCAAGCAGGAGTAATGGGTAAGTTAAACAGAACACAGCCAAGCCAGTTTGTGAACGATTATATTCCCGGCATATGGTAAACCCAACGCTCGCTGTTCCAGACGATTCTGGCGACGCGTCGACGGTCCTCCAGCCGAGACTCGACAAAATAGGCATATACCTAATATGGCAATTCCCGACTCCCCATCAAGCCATTCCCATGGCCGTAAAGGACAGCCAACCAGCCTGCAAGTAATTAATTTTATTATCCTATAATTGAAGGAAGAGTACGCCGAGAATTCTCGATGGCGTTCTTGTGGCTGTCCACGTGACCAGTATGAAACGTCACGTGGTTTATCGCGAGCCCACGCGAGCAGTTACTTATAGGTACCTATACACGATTCATCAAGAACAAAAAAGAAACTACAGCGCTCACGGCACAGACTAATTCAAAAATGTGTGTAAGCCAAAGAATGCAGCAAAGTTACTTCAGAGCGGTAGGACATTGGCGTGGACGGATACATAGCGAGGGCGACGACCTCTGTAGTACCATCGGTATTGGCCAGCAATAATCGTTTTGCGCGCGGAGAGTGACCAATCGAAGTTAGCAGGGTACGTCAGCCAGACCTGGTAGCAGTGGTATATGTCGACACACTCGTCGTCAGACAAGTCGGCATCTCCTACGATTGCTCCATTTTTCTATGTCTGCGGCATCTGTTGTCGGAGCGAGTACTTCAAGATCAGAAGAACTGCATTAACAATACGGCAGGCATGCAGTCCCGCATATCAATTCCGTTCTATCGAGACAGACTTTCCATGGTCGCATGCGCATGGTACCGGTAATTGTGAAGCGAAATCTACGAAAATCAATCAGTGCACTGCAAATCAAAAAGGGCGATCATGCGAGTCCCTGATTCCGAACAAGAGCATCATGGATATCTCTCCGTGCCGGTTTCCGGTCATCATATCAAGACGTTGGAGGCTTCCGGCAGCATTTCCATCTCTTGCTCTTGCTCTTGCCCCTCTATATCCCGCCTTTGTTTGGCACGCTTGAGGGCCCGGACGAGCTCCAGGAAGCCAAGCGAAAAGACTACGGAACCCATGGCTACATAGGCAGGCCATGAGAAGATAATCTTTTCACGGAAAGTGCCGTCTTCCCCAATAAAATTATAGCTAGCAAAAGGCTATGGTAAGCCGCGATCATTATTCGACCCCACAACGAAACTGACCTTGCGAAAACTTCGCCCGCGGCTCTGCAACTACCAAGGAACATTATGGCAAGTATCAATTTCCGCGCAGATAGAGAGTCGGTGAGACTCCCAATCCCAAACGCCGCCGTAGCGTCGAAAGGTATGTCCCCAACGAACAAGAAGGTTATCGAGAACCTGAAAGCAGCGTCAACTGTGATGTGTGAAGCTCTATTCCCCCTTCACGTACAAGGAAAGCACTCGGAGCGATGGCCAGCCGGGATTCAGCCAACCGCCGAATAAGCTACCTGAGAATGCAACGAGCATGCAGACGTAGTAGACCACAAACTCCGACTTCAGGAAAGACACGAGAGGTTTACGCAAGAGTGCTGGCCAAAGCCTGGCAAGGCGCAGTTAGTCCTGTAACCGGCCCATAATCAGGTTCATACCGATGGTACAATAACACGAGACATCCAGGTAAGAACCAAGGTGCTACGCTCTCAAGGAGTGCAAGAGGACCAGGCTTATCAATGCTACAAACCCGAACAAATATCATTGGCCATAGCCATGCGATCGACCTTGCCAAATGGGAAGCAGACAACCAGTAGCCGATATATAGGAGTTTCAGGTAGCGACGTATTGGGGGGTCACGGTGGTCCTCTTCGCCTGACGGTGGAGGGGGATCTGAATGTCGCGATTGGCGTCGCCGTTCCATGTTCTTCTGATATTCAGACTTCCACTTGGCAACGATCCCTCTTTCGGACTCCGAGAGCCATCCAGCTGTATCAGGTAAGCCGGGGGATCGACTCCATGCATACGCCGAGGCCAGCGTGATTACTGTCCCGTGAAAGAAAAAGATGAACCTGGACATGGTCAGCGAGATCCATCTAATTGCGAAAATAGTGGTTGCGCGATAGTGACTTACCGCCAGGGCTGTCGTGACTGACCTATCAAGGGCAGAAGTATTACGGTGGCTGTCATCAACCCGTAGACTACAGTGAACGGGATGTTGTACACAGGGCTCCGAAGAGATCCATGCTTGGGTTTACGCCATGTATGAAGTATTGCGTCTTTGCTTAATGCCGTGGCGGCTGAGAAAAAGCCTATCACACATTGGTTTAGAAGGAGCGCCCAGAACCTTCCTGAGCATGAGAACGGCTAGAGCCTGAAGTCACATAGTGTAGCACCTACTGTTTAGTAAATCCTGTCATGAGTGTCAGAGAAACGATATGATAACCACTAGGGATCTGGCCTCACCAACTGAGATGGTAGCAAACCCCAGAAGGAGCGCAGATACCGGTCCAACGGCGGACCAGCGCATTATTCGTCCACTGCAAAGACTGAAGGACAGTTAATGCCGTTTACGAACGAGAACCTCGTTACTAGCGACGTACTGGAACAACAATATCGCGGGGAGGCTCGCTATAGAGTGGGCTGCGAGCACTGTGCTGAACTGCACAGCGCTCAATGCCAAATCCTCCTGGAAACCAAACAACGCGGCGATCCTGGAAGTCATTCTATGAAGTCTGTCTAACTGCAACAGGACTTTAGCATTACTTACGTGATTAGATTTCGGACCACCTGAGGGCGTTGTCAGCGTATTCGTTCAAAATAACTCTTGGAAAATGGGAACTCACCCTTGCTGTGAGACATAGAATGTCGAAACGATGTATGCACTTTTCCAGCTTCTTCACGAGCGCCGCCTCCGCTTCTTCCTCCTCGATCCATCCGTCCTCCTGCTGGTCATCGCGCGGTAGGAGTGGCACGTCAATTTCTTCTTGCTGCTCACGGTTCGGAGGCTCTGGCATGACGATTGAGAGTGCGTTTGCTTGGCAGGAGGGAAAGGGAGATACGGTGAATGATCCAATGAAGTCACTGCGCAACCCCGATGGAGTCAGGCACTTGACCTGGATTCGGATCAACAGACGGCGAACAAGGCGGGCCCGGCTGACGAGACTCATCTGTCGTGCAATCATGAGTACCCGCAGAGCGATAGACGCCCATGACGTACCGCAGAATGATGGATAACCAGATCTATGAGAAACCGCACGAAGATAGACGCCTATGACGGTGACGATGCTACCGCAATGCCAACTATGACCTAGTCAGCACGCATACACTGGCAATCAATGACTCACCTAGTCAAGTTCCGTGGCACTGGCACTGAAGATTAACGGAGACAGCACTCACGATAACGTGTGTTGCAGAGGAGAATAAACTCGCCAACAAAGCTGTGTCAGTAGGAAGAATCGGTACGAGGAAGTAGGCTCTGTACATTTCCATTAATGTTATTGAGGTACACTGGGGCAATGATTACATGATGATGACGATAGTCCTGGCAGTTGACAGAAACGATACCTAACAATGAGAGCAAATCTGACTCGGGACGGATCATAGGGTCGACAGAGGACGAAGGGGATAAGGTGATTAGGCTTCACCGTGGAACACGGTCTCACGGAACTGGTCCTCCTCTTGGCCTTGTTTCGTGAGCAGGATCTCGCGGACCTGTGATCCAATAAACGGTCAGTTTAAGCTAGAGAGTATAAGGAACGAGGAAGCTCGCCTCTGGTGGAGGATTTAGCCCCAAAGCCTGTGCGCGCTCCCAGCGCTCCAGGCGGGTGACGCCGATACATGGCCCGTACTCATACGACCTGGTTCGAATAGGAGGTATGATGAGATTGAAGGATAAAATGAGGAGGAGATGACGAACAGATCAAATACGCGAAGAATGTGATGAACTTTTGTTTGGCCTTTGGCGTGAACTAAGGGAGATGGTTAGTATCAGTGCGGCTGACGAACACATAGGTGGTCAAAAATATGAACTACGATAATGCAAGCAGCATATATGCTACATATATCGCACACGATGCCGTAATCCGCTGATGACGAGTTCTACAGCATGGATACAGCATGTATGCGGCTCGCCAGCCGGGGCTGACGAAGCCAAGGGTGGTATCGCATTGAGACTCACTGGGTTCCAAGTTACCCATCTTCTGCCTAACAGCCCCATAATGCTTTGTCCATCGTCCTCTCCTGTCCTGCAGATCCATCACCTCCCCGTCGGCCGGAACTGTGTCCTCCACAATCTTCATGCGGGCCACACCCTCTTCCACTCCTTTGCCCTTCCTCTTCCACGTACGAGGCATAACAACTTCTTCGACATCGCTTCCCGAGGACTCACTGTCCGAGCCTTCGAGGGGTCTTTGGATCGAAGAGGTGGAAGTGGTGCGAGACGCCGTCGGCTTCTTGCTCGTCGCATTCGACGCCGTGCGTCTGGCGGATGTGAACGACAACCGGGCTTGTTTCAGTGACGGAGATGCATTTTTGGAATTTGAGCGCGTAACGGGCATAGTGCAACGTAAAGGTAAAAGGCAGAGGTATAGGCAGGAGTAAGCGAGAGGTTAGACGTTTAGTGGCGCTCAGCACGGCAGTTGCCGGCGTGCTCCGCCGGCTATGAATCTCGATTCGTTCGATTCGTTACCGGAGCCACATCCTGCGAAGCTCCCATAGGAATCAAAGACGGGCTAGTAGTTATGACATGGGCGACAATTTTATACACGTGGGGTGAAGTATGGCAGTGTAGGAATGCCAGCAAAGGGAGGTTGCGCTGCCCTCGAGATTGCTGGTGAATTCAAGAGACGACCTTTGCAGAAGAGAAGGGATCGGGAGTCAATAATTTCATAGAAAACGCTCTCTGAGGCAGATACGCTAGGGAGCGGCTTGAGGCCGCGCATCGCCAAGCTAGGTGCGGCCCACGCGAGTCTCGCGCCGCTGGCTCGTGGCATCCACGCCTGTGGCGTATCGCCCTCTGCTTCACATTGTCCTGCCAGCGTCACGCGTCAGTATTCCCTTCTCCCCATTTGATCCTATAAGCTGCAATGCTAAAGCAAATCTTTTGCCCCACCCTCCCTCTTGTACTGCGTTGTGGCTCGGTGTAGCGTGGGTTTTGTTCGGCAGCAGAAACGACGCGTTTCTGCCCACCCTCGTGCTCAGTTCCTCGGTGCGGCTTCTGATTGACTGTCACGCGCTTGCGGCCTTCAGCTACATCGGCATCTCTGCAGCCCAATAGCCTTCAGCCTTTGCCATACCACGCTCTCTCCAACGCCGCAATATTATACCCAACATCAAGTGGTATCTATTTCATGTTGGTTTGTTCTCCTGCTTTGTATTCCTATTCTATCGACTGATGACCTCCTCGCTTGGCTCAGCCACATACACGTTCGTCACGTGGGGAGCATACACAGTCACCTGATTTGATAGAAGCAGACGCCGAAGTTCCTCCGCCCATTTTTATTGCTACGCTCTACAAGTCTCTGCAGGCTGCAGCGCTGGTATCGATAGCTACGGCATCTATCTTCTGCTCGATGAAATCGCCGCGCATGCTGGAGGGAGCCTGAGGTTACGCTGCGTTGCTGCGGATGCGAGACCGCTCCGCAGCACTCTAATCATGGCGCTCCGTATATAAGGCTTGATCTTATCTGACAACTTCTCACTAGTCACTGACAGTCGTGCTGCACCGGCGCGCTGCCATGAAGTCCTTCCCCCTAGCGCTGTTAACCCTGGCTGCAGCGGTCGTCGCGACCCCGACGGACCTCACGTCGAACGCCAACCACGTCTTCAACGCGATCCACTCCGCCCTGCGCCAATGGGGCTCGTCTCTCAACCACAACGGCATGTCCTACTTCCTCGCCACTGTGCCCGAGGGCACCCAGCTCTACCACGGCACGAGCAGCGAGGCGCCCGTCGCCGGCATGGAATGGCTCGCATTCGAACCCGAGCACTCGCTGCTCTTCGCTTGGCGCAGGAGGGGGAGACGTCCGCCAGGGGAAGGCCCTGCGCCTCAGGTCCCTCTTGCCCCGCCTGAAGACGACGAACTCGGCGGCTACCTGCACACCTACCGCACCGCACGCCCTCTCCGTCTTCTCTACCTCGACGGCGAGGCCGCCGCTAAGTCCGCGAAGGGCACCCTCGACACCCAGGACTACGTCCTCCTCAACGACACCGAGAAGACAGGCATGTTCCGCGAGTACGAGCGCGCCAAGGGCATGTGCGCGCTCGCTGCGACAGAGTGGCAGGGCCGGATCGACGGGATCCTGCGCATGGAGGGCGGGTTCGAGATCATCATGTGCAACTTTTCCGAGACACTCGCGGTGGAGAGGATCACGCGGGCGAAGGGCAGAGGGATGCGAGATGGGGGGCAGAGGTTCGACTACTACCGCGCGATCACGGCGCGGTACGACGGGATCGGCGGGGGGCGGGTGCAGCTGAACTACGACGCGTTCGTGACGGGCTTTGATGCCAAGTACGGCGTGCACCCGCTCTTCCGCGCCGTCGACGGGCGCGTCCTTCCCCGCCTCGTGAACGCCACCGCGGCGCAGGTCGGGATGATGAAAGGCGACATCACGGCGCTCGTCCTGGGGCCGGGCGCGTCGTTCGACTGGCAGGCCACAGCGGACATGATCGTCGGGCGGTACGCAAGCCGGCTTGAGCACCTCGTATCTGGCGCCCTGCCCACCCTCGAAGACGTGCAAGATGAGATTGAGAATACGATGAAGCCGTTCATCGACTACGCGGACCGCAACGCCACCGCCGAGATCCAACGCTGTGCCGCGCAGTTCATCCCTTCCACCGCGCCCGTGCCCTCGCAGTCCATGGCGGCCTCCGCCATCTGGGCCATCTCCACGCGCATCTGCGCCTCCCTCTCCTCTGCGTCCCAGCAGCCCACTCACCCCGCCGCCGTCCAGGAGATCCGGGAGCTGATGGGCTACTTGGAGTGGACGGCGTGGAAGCGGTGTGGGCCATGCGACTACGACAGGCTCTGCATGGTGCCGATCTGGCCGTTTGGGAGCGCGGAGGATTTTGAGCGACCACAGTGTTTGAATGCGAGCCAGATGGAGGGGAGGAGGGGGTACTGGGGTGGGTTTGGGGGGCCTAGGCGGCGACCTGGAGAGGATGGGGAGGTGGTGTAAGGAGTGGTGCGCGTGGTTGTAATTTATGTTTTAGATCTACTTGTTTGTCCTGTATCTATTAACCTGTCAGTGTTCGCTCGAAGCTCCTTCTTACTACCCGGAATCGGACGCAAGCTGTCTGCACTTATATCGCTCACTGCGTTCAAGGGATAACTAGTCGGTGCCCGACAAGCCGAGGTTGTCCCGGCTAGTCGGTCCCGGCCGACAACCCACAACAAGGACTACCACGTCGGCATTGGGCGCCGTACGACTAGCCGAACGAGACCAGGATAGTCAATATGTGACTATCTGAGGCTACTTCGGACAGTCGTTCTCCGACTATCTGGGACTGCTCGGGGCCAGTCCCACTATTTCGCCATTTGTATCCGCTGCCCGTAATCAATAATAAATTTCCCAAATATATTATATTAATCAGGATCAGGTAAATTACATAAGCAGGAGGCAACGCGTCCCGACACACAGCACGCGTTCGCGTTTCGTCCCTCGCGTCGCGTCGTCCACCGTACTATGCTGCGGCATGGACAATCCACATTCGTTTGATATACCCACAGGCATCGATGGCATGACCGGGCCTCTCTGGGATGCTCTAGACCCCTCCATCAAAGCCATGATTCGTGCAACTGCGGCAAACGTTGCGAGCCAGCCGCCACCTCCACTGTATCACGATTTGTGCAGGGACGGCCCTCAGGGCGAGCCATTTCCCAGGACCGTAGACATAGATCCGGTGCTCGTTGAAACGGATCAGTAAGTGATCATATCTAAGCGAGCCAAATATATCTTACCGATATCTTCCCGAAGGAGCCAAGCACTCGATACCAAGTCGAAGCGCAACAGGAAATCCTCTTCGACGCGCGTGCCAAAGAAACTGCAGCCCGACTCCAGCACCAAGCCTCCAAATCCAGAATCGGCTACCCAAGCAACCAAGAGGAAGGCCGAAGACGCACCAGCTTCTCGGAAGAAGGCCAAGGGCAAACAGCCTGAGTGCCGAAAGGAGAAGCCTGCGAAGGCGAGCATACAAACTCCGGCTATGACGAAGAAGGGTGTACAGCGCGCAACTGATCGTCTCGTCCAGAACGTTATCGAGAAGCAGCAAGATGCTCGGCGTGATGAGAAGGGGAAGCAGCGTGAGCGATACGAGAGTCAGATCCCGGAGGAACACGAGCCACAGGTGCCACAGATGCAACCTAGTATCGCGCAGCATCAAGAAGCCAAAAAGCAGCTGGCCGCGAAGTACCCTGATCAAGATCGCCGGAGAGAGGAGCAGAACCGCCAGTTCCGCGAGGTCGCTGCGAGGAAGACCCAGCCGGATTGCACACCGGTTGACCGACTCAGCAAACAATCGTCAGCGTCTTGTCTTATCATTAACGCTCACCGCTGACCCATGTGACATCTCCTAGATATAGCCGGAAGTTGATATCTGATATCCAGCCACCCCAGGCTATGCAAGAGTCCGTCCGATCTGCCGTACCTGCGGATGGGATAGACACGGCCCTTATCTCTCTTGCCAAAGCCATCAAGGGGACCCAGCGCCCAGACGTACCAAATAATGTTCCTCCGGCCCGACGCTCCCCACTCGCACGCTCAGGCCGCGCTCACAACATGCGTATGCTTCGACAGGACGCACGTGAAGTTGTAGCAGGAGGGCCTGCTCAGGATACTGCCCAATACGACGAGGAATCAGACAGCGAGACTGATAGCGTGAGTGATGGTGATGCCGATGATGAGGAAGATGGCGAACAATTGCCCCATGTTTGCCGACCTGTGAACGCATGGAAGATGCTTCTAGATGGGCGACCGAAGCTCTCCCCAGTCCAGCAAGTAGCGAAGCAAGAAATCTCAGTAAGTGATGAAGTTCATTTGCTTTTGCGCCGATTTCTCACCTATTCTATAGCTTGTTGTCCGCCGCGCCTTCCGGGATGTATGCGGAGTAGCTGGCGGGAAGGATGGCTGGCCAGATCCCCAAGAGTTTAGAGTCAACCCCGAGACAAGGAAGCCGTTCCTCGCGCCAGACTTCCGCCTAGGTGTTACTCATTCCCAGAACGTCGCTATCTTCAAGGCTGTCCAAAAGAAAGCAGGAAAACAATTGAAGGTGAGCAATCTCAAGTGCTACTAACCGAAATAATGTGACGATATCCGCCCAGAAAAAGGACCTCAGTGCTCCAGAGATCCACGATCCTTCAGTATACTTTGATAATCGCACGCTGTATGAACTCGCCAAAGAAGCATTCAACGGATGGAAGCAGAAGACTAAGGCAAAACGCGTACCGGAATATCAGGCCCAACAGGATGCTAACGACAGTATGACGCGGCGCTTGAACCGTCGTAAGAAGGTGAATACCGAATATCCCTTCGCGGCTGTTTGCTTATCATTTTTTCATAGGCCTTGGCTTGGTTTCAGTCGGCCACACCGCAGTTTCAGGAGGTCACAGGCAGAGATGTCAGCCCGATCCTGCATCGTGACTTCCTCTCCGACTACGCATCTGGTCCCAAAGATGTCAAGAAGGAAACCAAAGAGCAATGGAAATGTCGGATGGCTCTCAAAGTAGGAATCAACGCAGATGAGTTACCTGCAGAGGTATGGGAGAAGATGGAGTTCCTGGAACACATCAATCCTCTCTGGCGCTCCCGAGCAGTACGTGATCAATTGTTTGCTCACCATTCATGATAACATTATTGGGTTTCATCAGTTCATCCGGGAACTTGAGGCCCTTCATACATGCTGGTGGAACACTCTCGATGGCAAGCAGAAACGCCGGCACAAAGTCATCCGCGTCTATGGCACTGGTAGGGTGTCAATTGAGCCTCCGCTGACGACACCACACAACTTTGCAATCTCGAACCGGTGGTGGAAGAAGTACGCGCCCAATTTCAAGGCCTGGCTGGTGGAGTGGGGCATGAGGGGCAATCCGCAGAGCTATAATGATGAGCCCACTGACTCCGAAGATGGCCAGGACAACTTATCTGGCAGTGGCGATGAGTGGGAAGGTGCTGCCACCATGTCTTCACGTCCTGCTTCTCCAACTCGGCCTGCTGCTTCCGTCGACCGCGACCTGCCATCTGGACCGTCTCGCAACTCACCTCTTTTCCGTGGACGGGATTTTGGCAGCACTCCTTCTCGATCCCTGGCTGGCAGCCCTGTAGCATCTGGCTCTGGCGGCACCCTTGATATGTCACCACCTCCGAAATGGCTTTGGAGCGGTGAAGATACGCCTCAGCATGAAGCTACAAAGACCGAAGCTCGGCAGCGGCCCAAACCACGCCCAATCTTTGCTGGTAACCTTCAGTCGATTACCTTATCTGCTGTATCTGTGTCCGGACCTCCGAGTACCAGCGGATCGTCCAGCTTTCCTGGAGACACCTCTGACGACGCAAGCTCAGCAGCCCCGATATATGAAGACTCACACTCTGAGGGATCAGACGACGAACTCAGCGATAGCGACCACTCTGAAGCTGTATTTCTTGATGCTCCGGCCAGAACCTATAAGCTCAGTCTCGCAGACGATGATGAAGACTTATACGAATGATGAAGGCGCCATCCTCGACGTTCTGGAGGCTTTTTCTCTTGCTCTTACTCTGCTCTTCTGCCTGTACTCGTGCTCGTGCTCATTGCGTTCATCTTGCTCTCAGCTGTCTGTATCGGTACTGCTCGATGTCTTGATCATCCAGATGCTCTGTTGCTGTAAATAGTCGTTAAAAGAACTCGCCATCAAATGTATTATCATTCATGGATACTTGTAGAAATGACAAGACGTGCACCTTTGCAATAACAACAAACATTGCCTTGTCCGAAGAAAATTCGAGTTTCGTGCGGCAGCATCGGCATAAGAAGCGGGAAGTCTCGACGCCAGGAATGAACGCCAGGTGGAACATTCTGAGCAGCTGGGACAGAGTACATAGCATTAAAACTGGGCACAAGATCGAGGTGGCTCGGCACCGATAGAAATAGCCTGCTGATAGAAACTGGAAACAGAGACCCTAACGTTCGAGGGAGGATGCAACAAAGAATGTTGGGTGTCCTTAATGTGTCGAGTATGCCTACGAGTCAATAGAAAATCATAGTCAGACATCCAGCTTATTTCCCGATTACAGAGAGCATAAATCGTACCATAACTGTATTATTCGTCCACCAGTGCATCTGTGTGGAGCAAAGCAGTCGAGTGCTGCGCATCACCGATGTGAGGACAGTTAGGGTTATAAGAGTAGAAGGTACAGTAAATCTCACCCTATCAAGCGTTGTTGTAACCCAGAGCTTTCGTTTGGCAGTAACAATTCGCCCGCGGGCCACTTGACATTGAATGGACCTGAATGGAATAACAGAAGGGGGTGCACCACGATCACCTGGCTCAAAGTAAGCGTCCAGCTTCCAGAACGCGACCTCGAGCTCAGGGCTGGGTGAGAGTTAAGTACGAAATCAATATCTAGAGGAGACATTCACTCACAAGTTGTCCCAGGGTTTTCCCTTAACAGGTGAAACCTTCGTTGGTTTCATCCATCGCATCTCAGCCCAGAGCGTCTGCTCTTCGATGCCCGGCTGCTCATGATGAAATACCGCCAGCAGCTCACCTGCCAGAGTCTTGCCATCAAGAATAACCTTGACGATAGAAGAACCAGCTGTGGAGCGGCGGGATACCAACAACGGAATTATTCTCCGACCATCAAGGAGAACATGCTGGTAGTAGGCAGCCTGAAGTCTGAACCGGCGCGAATTCGGTCCCACCTTTGCGTGGCCGGAGTGATGAACTTTGGGAAATTCGTAGTTGTAGTGTTGGAAAAGACAGATGCTTGCTGCTTGCGAGAGCGGCGTTAGCAGCTTAGAGACCCTGGGACCTATCTGGAGATGAAGGCCAACATTTGCTACGACAGAGTTATGATCAGAGAGCGCAAATCCACAGAGTTTATCTGCTAAACACTCACCTTCTTCAAGGGCCTCGTCATAGAGAGCACCAGTGCCCACATCATGAGTAATGGCTGCTGCTTCAACTGTTCCACGCTCTTCACCATTGTCCCTAATCATACGCCTCGCGATTAGGCCTTCTACATCCTCGGGAAATGCTCTGGTAACACTTTCGACCTTAGGTAGAGCATTAGCAGATAATACAACGAGAACCCAGAGCTTACCAGTCCGCGAACACGTCTGGCACGGTGAAAGAACCTCATAAGCGTTACCTCCATCTGTCCTGCCTTCTTATGGTGGGTATTGTAGTTCTTGAGCGTTTTGTTGAGGCGTTCGGTCAGAAAGCACCAAAATCCGTATACAGAGCCGTAGTCTCTGATCTGTTCAGGCTGGTGCACCACCCAATGGTGGTTGGGCTTCATAGCACCTTCACCGTACATCTAACCAGAGATTGAAAGATGATTAGCAATGAATACCTTGCTACGTACCTCACGAAACTGTAAGAGGTACTCCTGGAGGAGTTGCAGCGCACGGGTAAGCCCTGCATCTGAGACGGATCGTCCTAGCAAAATCTTGAGTGCGGTTGCAAAGTGCAAGAACAGGCAGGGCTCGTCTTCATGGAGACGCTGCTCTGGCGGGGTCGGCAGGACTGGTTTCGGATCGTTGAAATGCACGAACACACGACGAAACCCGCACAGACCTAAAGGGGAACAACAACCACAAAGCGTAGCACCAACCCCTTGGTGCTAGATGGCTGCGAGGTCCGGGGCGACGAAGGGTATAGTAAACGTTCGGAGGGAGTCAATGGTAAGGATAGGGCCGAGACCGCCAACCACAGTGCGACGTATACTCTAACGAAAAATGCGATCAAAGCTAAAAATAGAATGCGATCAAAACGCGACGGCACGCGGCGTCGCGCGCTCTAGAAGCGAAATGCGCGCGCTAACTAAAAATAGATGTAGACGCTAAAAATAGAACGACACGCAAACGAACTCTGATGTCTGGCGAACACAGACAAACAACAACGGAAACTAGGGAACAGCAGCGCAGCGACGAGAGACAGCAGATAGTGGATGCAGTAAGCTCAGAGAGATAAGAGACGCAGAGTTGAGATGGGAACAGTAGAATTGCGCAGGGAGGTAGTGACCTAACCTAACCTAAGGCCGAAGCTAACCTAGGGTACAGTGTCGGGAAGTCCGACTTAAGTATACTACAGAGAAAATCAAATAATCCGAGTACCATATGCTAACAAACTGAAACTACTCCTGAAAAACGATCCACCACAAGCCTCCGACAAGGGGAACAATCTCCATACACTACAATGACCATGTGCAAAGGTGGGCGCATACCAAAAGGAGCGTGGGAACGCGCACAGCGCCGCATCAAAAAGCGCTGATGGGCCGTGTGGAGGCCGCGCCGGTGCCCGCAAGGCACGCACAGCCTCGGAAATGACTCGAAACTTGATGGACAGCATATGCACAGGCACCACCGGGGCAGCGCAGCACCGCCGTGCAACACCGCCGCTGTCGGGAGGGTATTGCCACACCGCCGTGATGGCTGGGATGAGCACGCGCACTTACGTAATGCAGCGGAGCGCTTGTCGAATGAGATCGGAGAGTCGTCGGGAATTGCCGGAAATAGTGAAAAGTCCATAGAAACTCGAGTTTTGCTCGTAGCGCGACGCCGCGGATACGCTCACTCTCGCGCAGAGCGTAGGAATCTGCGCAAATAGCCTAGAAATGCGTTTTCGGAGACCAGAACCATGTAGAGGCGTATCATCGTCGCCAGTTGCGTGAGAGTCAGAGTCATCGGCAGCCTTGCCCTTTGTAGTGGTAACGCTCTTGCCCTTCTTAGACGTCTTAGTGTTCTTGGAGCTCGCCCGAGGTGCAGGAGTTACAATTTTCTTCTTTGGAGGCCTGGCAGACGGTCCTGCAGATGGGAGATCAGCACCCATGTTGCGTTCTTCCCATAGCTCGAGCTCCTTGTTATAAGCTTCCAGCTCAATGAGATAACGTGCTCGGGACATCTCCACCTCTTCCACAGAGTGAACAAGGAATATATCCCATATTACCGGCACCTGAGATCATGTAGCAGGTGAGACATTGGCAATCAGAGAAATGATAAACTCACAATAACCGGAAGTGCGGTCGTGACGGAGAACTTGTACTCGTCAGCTGTAAGAGAGCCGGCAGCTGGCTCACCCATATGAGGAGGAAGTCGACCGGCCCAGAGAGGGGATTCGAACTATCGATAAATCAGCTCGAGGACTGCAGTGAAGGCAAAAAAATCACACTCGCCGTCTGAAGAAACTCGTCGAGCATTCCAAGCTCATGAGCGGAGGTTGTGGTTGGTGGACGAAGTGCCTTTGTCTGGATCCAGCGGGCGTACCACTGCTGCTTGGCAAGTCCGAGAAGCACATTGTGCATAGGGTCGACTAGAGTATAACGGACAAGATCGAAATACCTGAGTCGAGCAAATTCAGTCCAGCGGACTCCATATTCCTTAAACCAGCCTTCTTTTTGCTCGTCAGTGTCCAGTCCACGATACTGATAACAGCGCGCCTTATGGAGCACACTGTCTCGCCGTGGATATTCTGGTAATATGCTTGAGTATAGAGTGTGTGAATAAGCATCGCGACACATACCATTTCTCAACGATTTCTCGGATGCCATCTCGTTGCGCGGCACCTCACATTTCGTACACGGTGCCTTGTTATGCCGGTGATCGCCAAAACCGCAGGCCTTGCACATAGCCAGGTGGTCGCACACAATGGCGATGAGAAAAAGACGCACCAGCCGCCCTAAGAGTTCCGTGAGCACAAGAATGGTGTGGTCAAATTCCGCATACCTTCGGGATAGTTAGCAGTTTTGATGTGTATGCCATCATCGTAAAGCTTAATCAAGTCATCAACCACGAATTTGAGGTAATGTTGCATTTCGTCTGCGCTTGGTTCTGACGGGCCAGGCATCACGACAGGCACCATTAAGTTCCTGGTCTGGTACCTGACATGAACGTAAAGAAATCTGATAAATGATTCTCTCAACGAGATATGGGACACGTACCGGAGTTCCGGAGGAAGACTGGCCAAGCAGAAGGATATAATTCCTGCAGAGTGGCTGGGTCCATAGCCCTTTTTATTCTGATTATACCTAAATATCGCTAATCAGCCTGGTGCATTCGCAGACGAGATGAGACACGCACCAATCCATACCACATGTCACGGGAAGACAGAGCTCTGAGGGCTCTTCAAGAGAACCACTGGAAAAGAACGGGTTCCCTTTGGCATCCTTGATGGTTCGAGGTACTTCACCATCCATCATATTGCTATACTTCCCTGGTTCATGGGTATGATTCATCCATCCTTCGCACATACTCTCAAGGTAGCTATCTGACAGAACGTCGCCGAGAAGAGTTGACAGAGGAACGAGCGGGACAGCTCGCGCAGGCTTAGGGCGATACCCAGTAAGCTTGGAAAAAACGTTGCTATACCTCGACTTGAAGAGCGCCACATCGCAGGCAGGACAGGTAGCATCCGGAAGAAGTTCGCCACCAAAGATACAATGGCAGCTGGGACAGCCGGGATAGATGTGAAAGCGGTCTTCGAGGCCGAAACGGTTAAGTACAGTCGTGTAGGTGACAGGCATCGGGTTGCCAGAAGGTATGACGCCGAGACCAACGAAGATCCAGCGCATCGTAAAGAGAATGGTTGCGCACGCCATGAAGGTGACACGGTGATGTGTCTGAAGGTAGACGACCAGTAAGAGGACAGATCGCACGAACCATTCACGATGCGATGCGATATATGCATCCTGGGCTGACGCAAGAGCTGGAAACGGCTCGATATCCATTGCTGAGATACTATCGACTGGACGCCTGACGAACGGAGAATCTGCATCACGGCCATTGTTGCCATGAGCGTCATCGGCATCGACCGTGTTCCGAGAAGTCAGCGGGATGACCTCCCTATCACCGCGTGGTACTCTGCGACGACTTGTGCGTCGCACAGTGGGGTCCAAAGGGTTGACAGAGACTTCTTCAGGATTGGCATCTTCAAGAAGGTCTTCGCCTGGCAGAGTAGTGCCTGCACCGTCGAGGAAATCTTGGGATTCCTCTTGGGCACAGTCAGACTGATATTCCAGGCCGTCGAGGTTCACATCAGTTAAAGAGGTAGTAGCCGAGGGTATATAATGTGTGCTGATTGAGGGAGAAGCCAACAGGGGAGCATGATAGAGATCTTGATCGCGGGAGTCGAGCGGACAGTTGGACGTGGAAGGACCGGGTATATGCGTGGGACTCTTTATCGTAGAAGCGGTAGAATTCAGCCTTCTAGTACCACAATTTAATAAGGGGCACTCACCTCGATTCCCGGCATGTCAATCTCCATAGAATCCAGCATATACTCGCCGCTGAGCGAGATGCTAGGTAAGGAGCGGCTATTGGGCTCAGTCTCGCGAAGGGCAGGCCTGTCCTGGCTAGCGGAAGCGTTATAGAAGCGGGATGTTGTATCAGTATCGATAATGGCAGGGAATCCAGATGCCTGCAGGGTTGGAGCGGCTTTGCATCGGAAGATCTTGGGCAAATCGTGGGCTGTCGCTCGCCCGAGAAGACCAGCCAGCCTGTCCTTCAAGCCACGTCCAGAGCGCTCAAATGCGCTGAGACTCTTCGAATGACTCTCTTCCTGCTCATGTTTGTTCTTGACATGCCGAGGTTGCAATGTGCCATTGCATTTCGAGCAATGACACTTGTAGAGCTTGGCTGGCCGAAAGCTGCTCTGCAGGTCGTCTTCGGCCTTGCGCTTGAACATGGCGAGCGGTACAGAGCCCAGTGAACAGTCGAGCAAGGGTCTGAGAAGGCTGCCAAGGTGGGCGTACAGGACAGAGCGGCAGAGGGACTTGGTAAGATTCTGCGTCGAGGCTGCAAAGGGCGGTTGGCGGAGCTTGAACTCGACGAGTCAGTCGGCGTGCATGAGAGACTTAGAGATTCAGAAAGCAAAGGGTGCATCATTGTCGAGGAGAGACTACTGCGCTCAGCTAGTAGCTGGAGGGCACAGCTAGTAGCTAAGAGCGAGTAGATGAGCACGCCGCGACGCGTTAATCTCACGTAGTCTAACTTAATCTTATCTAGTCGGGGTGATCTTATCTCAGCTATTTGTGGCAACCGACCATCTCCGACTAATCACGACTGCAGCCACTACGTTGGGGCTAGTCCCAGCAAGTCCCGGGTAGTTGGTGACCGCCTAGGCGGCCCTTAAATGCAGTGGCTCTGTTCATTGCATGACAAAGGCGCTAATCACATCACGCTGCTCGCATGCAATCGATGCAGCGGATATCCTTGTTCAATATATATTGCTTGATCCAGTCCACCAGGAACAGCAAAGGATGACTGAGCCCGGATTCCTGTCAAGTGACAAAGGTACGAAAAGGCTGTATTGCCTTTACGTCTGTGATGAATGATACGACTACCTTCTCAGTTCTCGTGAAGAACCCAGCGGCTACCCTTTGAGAATCTGAGAACAAGATGTGACCACTCCTGCTCCTACCCACTGCAGTCGGAAAAGCCTTGGTAAGTATCGGCCTGCAGACGATAAATCCGCTGTGCCTGCTGCACGGAGGGCCAGGGAGCCGAGGAATGGGCAAGGATCCGCAGTATTCCCATCTCTCCCTCCCGCTGGGATCCAGCAGCACTACCGTTAATTATCAGTGGCTCTTTACCCTTCCTGTTCACATGTCAGACCCTCTATTGGAGCTATAGTATACATGTGCTGTAGACTATATTGTACTCTCAACTTCCCTAGAAGATCTCCACTTGCAAGCTCCGCACCCCAATAAGTGGTGAAGCATCGTGAGCGAATGACATTTTTGAGACGAGCATAGATAGCCTAAAGGAAAAGGGGCAGACCTTGGCCAACCTGCAACCTTAGGCAGTACGCAGGATAAGATGAATTCAATGACCCTGCAGGACCTACCACCCCTTCGTCGTCGAGCGTAACCAGCACATCGCCGACGACGGCGCCCTCGCCAACTACGTTGCCGTCACCATCTTGAGGCTCAGCCATTCTCGACCTCGCCCACGCCGCCCACCTCGCCGCTCGACTCCGACTCCACAGCGCCAACCGAGGAAGGAAAGCAGTCGGGAGCAGGCGCAAAGCGGATGCAGGACTTCCGTGAGATGCTTGTAGTGATGGCAGGATGTATTCCACCAGTGACACACGTGCACCCGCTCGACATCCGATTCCTCGACAAGCTCATCGTCAGTTCGTGGCTCGTGGCTGCGCAATATCAAGGAAGCGAGGCGGGAAGAAAGGGGGAGCGGAAGCAAGTTAGCGAAGTTGACTCCATCGTTTAGCCTTCAATAGGCCTCGTCGACGAGTTCCTGATATAAGTGATAGTGGCCTCTAGAATAGACACGGACAAAAGCATGAGTGTGGGTATGCAGCATCAGCAATTCATGCTGAACGACGGGACCACATGTAAGTCTGCAATATCATCAATAAGAGCATGGGATCAATAAGAGCATGGGAGCCACTCACCAGTCTTGCCACACATGCAAAAGCTTGCAGTGGCTCGCACCCCCGAACAGGGGCGCAGCAAACTGGAGAGGCCCAGGGATGATGATGCCGCTCCCTCGTTGTCGACGGTGAGGTTCTCCTAGTCGAGACACGCTGACGAGGGGCATCGGATTGGTGCTGGGAGTACAGTTGTCCCTGTGCAGCTAGATGGCAGAGGAGTAGATGTGCGAGTACAAGTGACTCCGACGGCTATGTGCATACACAGTGTCCGGGCATTTTCCGGTGGATATATGCGTGATAGTTAGAACTGCATTACCCTTAATCAGAAGGACTTACACAAATTTGCTGCTCCCAATACCCTTTTGCTCCGCCGGTTCTGAGCCAGAGAGGGTGGCAGCATATACCCAAGGCAACTCCTTGCGAGCTTGATCTCGCCGATAATGGCCTTCACGAACAACGACGACGTTGGCGATGCTTGTTCGTCACCCTCGGACACCACCATACTTACCTGGGTGCTGTTGGGGAAGTCAGCAAGTACTCAAGTTCAGAGTTATAATGGCTGGTTTTTGAGTATCGACCAGAGTAACGGCCGGCAGTGTTGGGGGAGGAAGGAGGAGACTCAGAGCTGCAGAAGGACCCCTGATAATACTAATGGAGGTCTGATCCGGAGGAGGGCCATTTTGGCCATTTTGACCGGGACTCAAAATTCCCTTTTTGGGATGTTTTGACCGGGATAGCACACAGACCTTCGGCCAGAGGGCAAATTTGACCGGGATTCGTTGATCTGACCTTAAAAATACGCATAAATCAGAGAAAAATCGAAAAAAATTGCGGGCACATTCTCCTGTAATCATAAGCCTGCCACCCAGAGAAATAATGTGATTTGCAGCCATATCCACAACAATATACATTTGCCTGTGAATTTCCTAGTACTACCCGAAAAGCCGACGGCTTGCATCGTTGCAGCCACATTTTGGGCCACAATTCGAATTCATGAGTGTTGCCAATCAATTAATCAAATGCTGCCTGTCACAATGCCGGGCTCTTTTGAGCCTCAGTTAGCGAAGACAACGAGCAAGCCACACTCATATCAATATTGCAGATCGGTGCAATTGCTCCGGAGTATGCCTGCGGAGTATGCCTGTGTGACTTGACCGCGAGGCGGACTTCCAAATTTTTGACCGGGATCCGATCCAACCTCGCGAAGCATGGCCATTTTGACCGGGACGTGTGGACCCGACCTGCTGTGGCTGTGCCACGTTTTGACCGGGACGCATCACCGACATGGGTGTCTGGCGAGGTCCATTTTGACCGGGACCCGGATCAGACCTCCATCAGTATTATCAGGGGTCCTGACGGGCCGTCCCCTTTCAGAGTACAAATACTTCCACTTCACAACGCCGCCTCCAGCCCTCTTGCCAGCCCTCTCTCCACTTCTCTAGCACTTGGTACTCGAGTGTGCATGCTGCTCCGGCGGTGCTCTGAAAGACACGAAGACGGCAAAATCGTAGGGAGGGTGCACCGTATTACCGCTGCAGGACAGCTTTATAAGGAGGTCTTATCTGTATGCTTCTACGTAAATGACGCAAAACTCTTACCTCTGTCTCATATTTGTTCTCTCCACCCCACCCATCCTGTACTCATCTACCCACAGAAAGCTCATTTTTTGCCGACTCTGTACGCCGTCCACTGTATCATTGATCACGTACGTTTCGCCTGCTTCCCGACATCAATAATGAAATGAGTACTCGACCTGAATGCAACATTCCCTCGCAAGCGCGTGCAGGCAATAACGGCAGCTACCGCTTTCGTTCCCGTCGTCCCCAGGAGCTTCCGCGCCCAACCGGTAGACGAAATCCGGCTGACCAGGATCTCGAGACGGTCCGTTTTACCGTCTATACCAACACCGGAGACATGCATATAGCCGACCCCGGATGCATATAGTCAGGGGCAGTCAGCCCAACTTCGGCGCGATGTCGCTGAGCACGAATTGCAGATCCAGACGCCGGATCAGGCCGCTTCGCGTGGAGAATCAGGAGCGCGGGGAAGCATCGCCTGACCATGATCCGTCCATTTATTCATCCGACCGCTACTCGTTATGGAGATGCGAAATACAGGCCGACCACAGCAACCTATTACCCGGCACACTATAACATCCCTCTAATCCATGCATCCTACCGAACTCTCCAGACAGCGCTCGCTATGCCCGTGCCATTGACCAAGGAATCCGATGTGGATGTGCTCGTGATCGGCGCAGGCCCGGCGGGGCTCATGTGCGCTCAGGGCCTCACCAGAGCAGGCGTCAACGTTCGGATAATCGACAAGAGGTAGGCGCTTCTTGCTTGAGTGATCAACAAAGTGCTAAACACCTTTAGGCCCGGTCAGGTCGCCGCCGGACAGGCCGATGGTATCCAGCCTCGCACGATTGAAGTCCTGCAGGTGAGTACGGATCTGTGACACATCCAGGGTACTCACGTCTGTCAGAGCTATGGCCTGGCTGAGCGTTTGCTCAGAGAAGCTAACCAGATGCACATGGCGGTGCGTATCCTGAGCGCACACCCTCACGACGTCTGATATGCTGTCTAGGCTTTCTACGAACCCAGCCCACAAGGCGGCATCCACCGTACCGGACGCGCCCCGGACGTCAACGCACCCACTGCCCGATACCCATTCGAAGTGAGCACCCTCTGCACAACTCGTCGCTGGAGGTACTTATATCACCAGGTCACCCTCCACCAAGGTGGCATCGAATCCATCTTCGTCGACTGCCTCCGCTCCTTGGGCAAAGAAATCGAGCGGCCCGCGATCCCAGATTCGATAGACGTATCGAACGATCCCGTCGTCTTGAAAGACCCGCACGCGCACGCTGTCAAGGTGCGTTGACCGCTCGCGTGCCCAAAGACCGCTAACCATATCGCACTCGCAGGTCGTAGTGAAGCACCTCGATACGCCCCAGGGCAGAGGCGACACGGAGGTCATCCGCGCGAAATACGTCGTCGGCGCGGACGGCGCGCACTCGTGGGTTCGCAAGGAGATGGGAATCGCGATGGAGGGGGAACAAACAGGTGCGCACTCTGCTTCTCACCGTACAGCCCCCTGACGAGCGAATACAGACTACGTGTGGGGCGTGGTCGATATGATCCCCGACACCGACTTCCCGGACATCCGTAACCGCTGTGCGATCCACTCTGAGAACGGCTCGTGCATGATCGTCCCCCGCGAGGGCGACGTCGTGCGGCTGTACATCCAGCTCACGGACGCGGATGTCCGGAATGTTACTACAGGGCGGGTGGACATGGAGAAGTTTAGTGCCGAGAAGTTGTTGGAGGTAGGTCTCCGGTACGGTATCGAGGACGAGGCTGACTGGGCTCTAGGTCGCGAAAAAGTCGTTCTACCCATACCACATCAAAGCCGCCGGCCCCGTCCACTGGTGGACGATCTACATCAGTACGCTTTCCTCTCCCGTTCGCATTGCCTCACTAATCATCTTGCACGCAGTCGGCCAACGCGTCGCAGCAAGGTTCTCGTCCCACGAGCGCGTCTTCATCGCGGGCGACGCCTGCCACACGCACTCGCCCAAAGCAGGGCAGGGGATGAACGCGAGCATGAACGACACGCACAACCTCATCTGGAAACTCACGCACGTCCTGCGCGGCTGGGCCGACATGTTGCTCCTCAAAACCGTGAGTCCCCTTCCCCTCCCTGTCTCGAATGCCCACTCTGATGATAGATACGGCAAAGTACGAGCTCGAGCGGCGCAAGTACGCACAAGACCTCATCGCCTTCGACCGTAAATTCGCGGCGCTCTTCTCCGGCAAACCCAAGAGCGCGGACAACCCCGACGGCGTCGACCAAGAAGAATTCCTCGCCGCCTTCCGCACCTTTGGCGCCTTTACCTCGGGCATAGGCGTGCACTACGCACGGACTATCATCACCGACCCCACTCACCAGTCCTCCGCGGCGAATTTGGTTGTTGGGCAGCGGGTGCTGCCGCATGCCGTCGTGCGCGCGGCGGATGCGCGGCCGTTTGAGGTGCAGGATCTTCTTCCGGCGGATACGAGGTTCAAGGTTGTGGTGTTTACGGGGGACATTGCCGATGCTGGGCAGAGGGAAAGGGTGAATGTGTTCGCGGGGAAGTTGGACAGGGAGGGAGGGTTTATGAGGAAGAGGAAAGAGGCGTACGACGTGCTCGCGGTTTGCAAGACGAGGAAGGAGGACGTGAATTATACAGACGTGCCTGCCGTGTTGAGGCCGCATTGGTCAAAGTGTGTTTCTTTTCTTTTTCGTCTTCTTCCTCTTCTTTTCTGATTGGACTTGTGTAGGGTGGTATTGGACGATGTGGATGTGACGGGAAAGATTGGAGGGGGAATATATGAGACGTATGGGGTTGGGCCGGAGGGCGCTGTCGTCGTCGTGCGGCCGGATGGGTATGTGGGCGTTGTTACGCCTTTGGAGGATGTTGGGAGTTTGGAGAGGTATTTTGAGGGGTTTGATGCAAAGTCGTGAGCCCGTGCATGGTTTTATCACGATCACCAAGCTTGCGTGTAGCGAGAATTCTGTATCAACCATCTTGAAAATGTATTATAGTCACTCGTCGCTTGTTCTCTCCGGAGCGCTACTTGTGTGGAGTGTCGGAAATGTAATCCGCAGCGAAGACACTCGGGAGTGGTGCCTCGTATCAGTTCATAGTTAAAACCGGTTCTCGTTGCATGCTTGGCCCGCTGGAAGGTTCGGGATTGATGATACTGTCCTTGGGAAATCAATGGATGCTGTGCACAAGTTAATTAGTGGCCTTTGCTCGACGCTTTGAATAAGAATACGCGGACTCGGATGATGGTAGCAGCAAAGCACGTGATTGAGAGCCACTTTTCTCGTTACTGTCACACAATAGCATCAGGAAACAGGCATTATCCTATGAGTGCCTACAGGCTGCCTATGACGACCTATGTAGGTCCGTAGGCAGCGGTAGGATAATGTCTTTTTCCTGATGTCAGTCGGAGTATTCGTACATGTCCGACGCGAGTGTAGGATGAGGTGCAAGCCTGTGATCTGCTAACACAGCTTTATGATCATTAATCACATGCCCTATGTCATTAATCCTACGCCTGTTGATCATACTCCTTACTCGAGACGAAAGCGCACCTCAGACTCTCTCCCACCGGCTCTGGCTCGACGTAGACGCCGCTGGTGGTTGTAGTGTCTCCAGAATCTTGCTGGAGAACAACCCTGTTCCTCGAGTCAAAAGAGTACGGAGGCCACTCGGGCGACCGATCCAATTTGTACGTGTTCGGATCTCCGGAGCGCACAAAAGACAGCCAGTAGGCATGCAGCTCAGCCGCAAAGGCGAGTTCGGCGGGAGTTTGCGGTGCGAATGTCGCAGTTCCGTTGAATCTGTAAGGAACCAGGGTTCAATCAGTTTCACGAAGGCGCTTGTCTGGGCGAGAAGCCGCGCACCCAGTGTAACTGCTCGTTCCCCGGAACATCATCCACATCTCCGCGGCGTGCTCCACGGCAGTGTCGTTCGCAGCTTGCACGGGGTCCCGCTGGTTATACCGATACGTCCATGTATTGTTGAAGAAGGAGAACGCCGTACCCATGATCGTGCGCTGGTGTTGATGATCAGTCGCGGGGAAACTGGCATTCTGATCGTGGCACTCACGGCGCATCGAACACTGGGCTCGCCGGTAGCGGTGCGGAAGTACTCGTCACTGGAGGGGAACTCCGAAGGCGGGTAGACGGCGGCGAACTCTTCCAAGTCTAGCTCCGTGAGGGACGGGAAGTACAGCTTGAGAGCGGCAGTAACACTGAGCCCGGTCGTATTGACCAGAGTTTCGTTGGATGTAGCACTGCAGTATACGATTAACGCAAGAAGCGAAATTGGTGGCCGAACATACCCAACAAGAAGAGGAACCTTCTTGAACTGTCCGCGCAGAATAGACCGTGTCGGATGATCAAGGATAATCTCGCCATCCACAACAGGATGGAATATCGTGTATGACTCCGAGCTACAGCTCGGACAGGGCCCGTGAGTCAAGACAATGAAATAGATAGGCCGAAACTTACCCATTGTAGTATACAGCGTCTTGAGCTCGTGCCAAAGTGCTCACACTAGCATTTCGTAGACAGTAGACAGTCCATCTGCTCAGCTATGCTACCGGAGCCACATCCTGCAAAGCTTGCGTAAGAATCAAAGATGTGCTAGTTATAGACGTAGTCAGTCGAACCAAGAGCAAAACTGATATGAGCGATTGATGATAACGCACGACGTCTTGCTCCGGTAGTGTCACTGGCGTGCGGTACACACTCTGCGCGATCGCAGCATGAAATAACGGGATGCTGCTCTCATTCGCAGTTAAGTGTAGCTCCACGGACGCGCCACCCGCACTCTCGCCATCAATAGTAACCTTGTTTGGATCGCCGCCGAACGCGGTGATGTACTGGTTGACCCATTTCAACGCCTGTAGTTGATCCAGGAAGCCAGGATTGAGGTCCCCGACTGTGCCATTACGGAACTCAGGGTGCGCGAGGAAGCCGAAGGAGTCCAGGCGGTAGTATACGGCGACGATTACGACGTCCGTTTGCTCGTGGATCCAATCATCAAAGGGCCAGCTTGCGGGATCCCCGAAAGTGTATCCTAGCGACCAGTGAACCCTCTAGCAAATACAGGTTACATATGACGTACCTCCACCATGAATGTAAACCAGCACGGGCACTGCACCATCGTCATACCTGATGCTCAGACTGAGAAATGCAGATAGACGTACAGTTGCTGCCTTTTGTGGCACCGTAAGGGGCATAAATGTTTACCTTCAGACAGTCTTCACTGCCGGCGCCTCCGGCGTCTCCAGCTGCAAGTCAGAGTTTCATGACAGTCTCTTAAGAAGTTGCCTGCGGTTCTCACCTCCAATAGTTCCTTGAATACAGGGTTCAGGATAGGCCTTCGCATCAACGAGTCGGCCATTGGTCGCAGCCGCTACGCGAGTGGTGTTCAGAGGTCTGGGAGCACGGAACCTGAGGTCGCCAAGAGGCGGCTCAGCATACGGAATCCCAAGGTAGGCCACAGTATTCAGATACGATACGTTTCCTCTATAGCGTGCATATCCTGTGTCCACAATATTTCCAGTACTCTCAGAGAATGATATAGAGGCAGCTTGCGAGCCGCATAGCACGAGACCGGTCAGCATCAAGAAGTCCAGGGCAAGCATTTCCTAGCGAGCTTAGGTGAGCTGCAACATCTCAAGAGCCTTTCCGCTTTATATCATGCTGAAGGACTGAAGATCTGACTCCGAGAGAGCGGTCGGTCCCGAGCAACAAGGATATCTGCACCCACAAAGGCTTCGCAAAGGGGGATATTACGCCGCCACAGCCGCTGAGTAGGAGTACATCATCTTCGCAGCGTTCAGTACTAGAAGAGGTGTCGATAGGTAGACCGGTTCACAGCCGAGATGATGACAAGAGCGGCGCGCTGCAATCCAATCGCAGGCTACAGTTGTCGACCGTGATGAGCCCAGCGACGCGGGACAGACTTTCGTCCTCGTATAAGATGCTGCTGGAACGCAACCGCGGAAATATACATGTGAGTAAGCAGCTAGATAATCGAAGTTTGCAGGGGATATCAGCGAGACCGGGTAGTACGGCCGGGGTATATGTCGACACGCGTCGTCAGGCAAGTCGGCACCCCCTACGATTACCCCCATTTTCTATGCTTGCGGCATTTACGCGGTCGCCTAAGGAGCGAGTCATGGTCGGAAGAACTGCATCATTACAGTAATGCGGAGGCAGGCAGTGTCGCGTCTCGAATCCCGTTCTAAGCAGACGTCCCACGGTCGCATGCCCATGCACGGTACATTCACTGCAGGGTAAGTCGCCTAATATACGTACCAGCACATTCTAATCAATCGACCTACTAGTGCACATGAAGAGCTGGGATAAAAAGACGTGTATATTACGAACAGTATCAGTTGTTACGTCGAGACAACGGAAGTGTATCTACCAAAATCAGCCATTGCACCGCAAGATCGTAATATTGAGAAGAACGATCATGCCGAATCCTTGATTCCGAGCAAGAGCATCATAAATACCTCATCATACCAGTTCACGATTGTCATATCAAGACATCGGAACCTTCCGGCACCATTTCCATCTCTTGCCCTCGCTCTTGTCCCTCTATGTCACGCCTTTCTTTGGCGCGCTTGGACTCCCGGATGAGTTCCTCGAAACCGGACGCAAAGGCTACGGAGCCCAGGGCTACAGAACCGGACCATGGAGGGATGACCTTTGCATAGAAAGTGCCGTCCTCCCCAATCGCAGTATAGCTGACAAAAACTAACGGTAAGTGGCAGCCGTGCAACATCACAATGGGACTAACCTGGCTAGAACGACCCCGCAGCTTTACAACAGCCAAGGAACATTATGGCAAGTGACTTTCTTCGTGCAGGTAGAGAGTTGATAGCACTACGGATCCCAGGCCGGGCCGTAGCGTTGAAAGGTATGTCCGCAACGAACATGAGGGTTATCAAGAACCTGCAAGTTGCGTCAACGGTGAATTGGGAAGCGAGACTTCCGTTGCACGTACAGAGAACATATTCGGATTAATGGCGGTCGGGGATTCAGCCAACAGAGTATGGTACCCAACCATGCAACGAACATGTAGGCGTAGTAGTTCAAGTGCATGAACTTCAGGAAAGACGTATCAGGTGTACGCAAGAGTTTTGGCCAAAGCCTGGCAACCCGCGATTAGCCGTGCAACCGGTCGATAAGAAGTCTCCTACCGAAGGTACGACCACGCCAAACACCCAGGGACGATCCAAGGTACTACACTACCATGTAGTACACGAGGACCAGGATTCTCGATGCTGAGAAATTGAACGAATATCAATGACCATAGTCATTCGATCGACCTTGACAAACGGAAAGCAAACAATAAGAAGCCAGCATATACAATTTTCAGGTCGGGAAGTATGAGAGTGTACCAACGCGGGACGTCCTCGTCGCCTAATGCTTGAAGGGGTTCCAAATGGTGAGCGCGACGTTGCGATTCTGCCTTCTTCTCATGTTCGGACTTCCACTTGGCAACGACTCGTCTTTCGCAGTCCGACAACCATCCAGCTGTATCAGGTAAGCCAGGGGATCGACTCCATGCATACACTGAGGCAAGCGTGATCACTGCCCCATGGAAGAAAAAGATGAACCTGAACATGGTCAGCGCGATCCCTCGAAACGCGAACGTAATGATCGTGCTATGGCGACTTACCGCCAGGGCTGTGGTGACCGACCTAGAAGTATTACCATAGCTGTCACCAATCCATAAATCACGGCGAACGCGATGCTGTACACAGGGGGCCGAGGAGGTTCATGTAAAGGTTTATGCCATGTGCGGATTATTGCTTCTTTGTTCAGTGCGACGGTCGCTGAGAGGAAGCCTATCGCACATTGGATCAGAAGGAGTTCCCAGAACTTTCCTGAATGTGAAAACTGCTAGAGCCTGAAGTCGCATAGTGCGGCACCCACTGTTTAGCAAATCCTGTCCTGACCATCAGAGAAACAATACAATGACCACTGGAGACCTGAACTCACCGACGGAAAGAGTAGCAAACCCAAGAAACACCGCGGATACCTGTCCAACGGCGGACCATCGCACGATCCGTCCATCGCAAAGACTGTAGGACGTACTATTTACGTACGAACGAGAATCTCCTTAGTGGGGACGTACTTGAGTAGCAACATCGCCGGGAGGCTCGCCACAGAGTAGGCTGCAATCACTGTGCTGAGCTGCACAGCGCTCAATGCCAACTCCTCCCGGAAACCAAACAACGCAGTGATCCTGAAAGCTATTCTATGAAGTCTGCCGAACTGCAGCGGATTTTAATTATTTCCTATGGTATCGAATTCCGGACAACCTGATGGCATTGCTAGGGTGGTCGTTCGGAAGAATCCTTGAAAGATGTGAACTCACCCTCGCCGTGATAGATAGAATGTCGCAACGATGTACGAACTTCTCAAGCTTCTTGACGAGCCCCGCCTCCAATCTGTCCTCCTCGTCCCATTCGTCCTCGCGCTCATCGTTTCGCAATAGGAGCGGCACGTTGATCTCCTCTTGCTGCTCAGAATTCGGAGGGTCTGGCATGGTAACCAAGAGTGACTTCGCTGGTAGGAGGGAAATGGAGAGATACGACGGACGCTCCAATAAACGGGAACGTCACTGCACAATCCCGATGGAGCCAGGCACTTGACCTTGATTCAGATCAGCAGGCGGCAAACAAGGAGCACCCGCTGTTGAGACTTATCTACCGTGCATTCAGGGGCACAAAACTCAACCCCCGGAAGGAGTGGCGTGGGTATAATGTGTTGGATGGCCTCCGAACATCTGTGGACATGGGACATCGACAAAAGTGTCATAACAGGAGGCACAACAGACCAAAGGATATAACTCATTGGAAATGTATAGCTCATATATTAGAGAGTATAATATATTTTATGAGGAGAAGAGTGAGTTTGACTGGAAAGCCAGAAAAGTGGTGGTGTATATATCACTTTGAACTTCTCATGGTATATGGTCCAGGTGGTGTAGTGGTAACTCGAGGAGGCATTTGACTGAAGACCATTGGTTCGATTCCCGTTGGTTACAATTTTGCTTTCAATCGTATTTTTTGACTGTCTTGCTTTTTGGGGGTTGGAATTACCGTACCCTCGGGTGGCCGCTTGCTGGCCACCCCGGCTACGGAAACTAATATATATGCAACAGCTGCACATGCTACATAAGGCATCATTAATTATCACGGTGTTGGCACATAATGTTCAGACACAAAATGGCATTACTCAGGTGATTAAGTATAAACTTTATTCGCACAATTGGCTGCAGGTCTTTAATATTGAACAGTCTCAATAATAAACAGTGAGTTTGTGTCCGACGAGGCAAAGGGGGGTCCGGGGGGAAATGCAATTTCCCCCGGGTGGGGGACTGGGGGTATGATACCCCCAGGCAAGCTATTAACTATCTTTGACACTCCCAAGATGAGAAATGGACTGCAAATATTTATGCGTCGTATCCTAGGCTGGCGGCCAAGCGTGACGTGACGTGACGTGACGTGACTCCGGGGGGTGGGTTGAAAGCCCTGCATTCAGAACAACAGTGATAGACGTCTGAGACGTACCACGAAACCAGCAGGCGGATGGATAACAGAAACTGGACGCCTCGAAGGTGGTAAAACTGTCTGTGTGCATATACCGCGAGCAACAGTACTCATGAGTACTGTATTAGAACCCGCACGGAGATAGACGCGTACTAACCTATATATAAGTATCGAATTGAACACGCTGGAGCATAGATCACGATGACGATGCTACGGTGAGCTCTTATCACCTGTTTCTCGGCCGACGAACAATCCCTTCTCTCGTATGGAGGTGGATAATTACAGGATGTCCTGTATCCGTTCGGGATACCACTACAATGCCAACTATGATCTGGTCGACACGCATATATTTAGAAGACCCTAGTGACTCACCAGTCAACTTTCGTAGCCACTGTTGTCGAAAACTAGTACTTAAGAACAGCACACATATATCGGAGAGAAACAGAAAGGGCCAAAGACTCCGTGTCATTGGGAGAACGTCGATAGTAGGAACCTGTATATTTCGATTAATGTTGTTGAGCTACACTGGGGCATATTGTTACATGATGACGACGATACCCTGACAGATGACAGAACGGTACCTAACTACGAAGGCAGATCAATTCGAAACGCATTATACCGGCGACAGAGGACGATGGGAGTCGGACCGCTAGGCTTCGCCATAGAACGCGGTCTCACGGAACTGGTCCTCCTCTTGGCCTTGTTTCGTCAGGAGGATCTCGCGGACCTATGATCCAAGAAGCCGTCAGCCACATAGTATGAGGAATGAGGAGAAAGCTTGCCTCTGGTGGAGGATTTAGCCCCAAAGCCTGTGCTCGCTCCCAGCGCTCCAGGCGGGTGACACCGATACATGGCCCGTATTCATACGACCTGGTTCGATTAGAAGATATAATGAGACTGAAGAATACAAGAAGGAGGAGATGACGTACAGATCGAATACGCGAAGAATGTGATGAATTTTTGTTTGGCCTTTGGCGTGAACTAAGGGAGATGGTTAGTATCAGTGCGGCTGACGAACACGTCGGTGGCCGAAACTATGGATTGCGATAATGCAAGCAGCATATAGGCTACATGTATCGTGAATGCTGCAGTAACTCGCTGATGCCGAGTTCTACGGCATGCAGATACGGCATGTATGCGACTCGCCAGCCGGGGTTGACGAAGCCAAGAGTACGACGGGAAGCACAGGTCATACTGCACTGTGACTCACTGGGTTCCAAGTTACCCATCTTCTGCCTAACAGCCCCGTAATGTTTCCTCCACCGCCCTTTCTTATCCTGCAAATCCAATACCTCCCGATCTGCAGGGACGGAGTCCTCCACAATGTTCAGGCGGGCCAGACCATCTTCCACCCCTCTCCCATTCCTCTTCCACGTACGAGACAGCACGACTTGCTCGACATCGCTTCCAGAGGACTCGTTGTCCGAGTCTTCGAGGGGTCTTTGGATGGAGGAGGTTGAAGTGGCGCGAGACGCCGCCGGCTTCTTGCTCGTCGCATTCGACGCCGTGCGTCTGGCGGATGTGAACGACAACCGGGCTTGTTTCAGTGACTGGGATGCATTTTTGGAATTTGAGCGCGTAACGGGCATAGTGCAATGTAAACAGTAAAAGGCAAGAGTATGCAAGAGTTTACGGTGGTAAACAGAATGAATTCGAAGAGGCGGGAACGTTCGGCAACTGCCGTTGCCTGCGTGCCACGCTCTGAATCTCGATTCGTTCGACTTCCTTGTCTGCTCCTTCCACTGCAGCAAGCAGATTCTTGAAGACCAAAACCCCAGGTCATGATCAGACACATTACTTATCGTCCCGCCTGTTGCATCAATTGAACGCAAAGTTACGCCTGGTGTGCCCATTATTCACCTTCGTACATGCGACGGACCCTGCAATTCTTGACTTCCCATTACAGATGCAGAACCTGCAGCCCTTTGAACCTTGAAGCTTGATTACGAATGCTATGGTTTCGGCGACTCATATACCCGAGGTTGTAATTGATATCCACATTACTGCCTTTGGCCAGAGAAGCGATGAAGCTATGAAGCTGTGAATAGCCGCAGTACATATATAAAGTGCGCCGGACAGGCCTCTACCACGAGGCACTCTTTTCTTCCAACTTCGACGACCATGGACGCGACTAACAGATACGCCAGACTTTGGAAGACCCTTATGGGTCTTGTGGAAGGCAAGGAGTCTCTGACGAGACGGAATCATCAGCTCTTCCTCGAAGCAATATATACTGCCACTGACATCGTCAGCTGCGTAGACAAGATCATACAAGGCCCGAAGGGTCTCGCCTGCCTCCAAGCATCGATGCGCATCGACTCGACGGCGACGTTCTTCAACGGAGCTGCGGCCAAGTTACTGCAGGCCATATCGAAATCGGAGCTTGGAGAAATTGGCGGCGGCGTGTATCTACAACAAGTTGTATTGTCGATCACGGAGCCGCCGATTTTTTGGCGGGCCTTCAAGGAGGCGTTCCTGATTGGGGAATTACAGGGCGACGCCCAGGTCTGCTTTTCCTGGCTGCTGCTCCAGTTAGTCCTCCTTCCCTCGCCCGCTTGTGATTCCCATCGAGCGCTTGCTCACGACCCCGCTATCATCGACCTCCTTATTAATTCATCCCACCGCGAGGTGCGATCTCATGCTGAGGCCATCAAGAAGGTTGTCGCGACCGCGAGCGTCGGCGACGCGAACCGTTTCCTGGATGACGGTCCTGGCGGTCGGCACGACAACGACTCTCATGATTTCCATGAGATCAGTATCTTGCCGACCGCAGATGAGCTCACATCCCAAAAGCCCCCCTTTCTTCGGCCTTGCGCGGCACTCGACGATCCTTCGACGGCGGACAAGAGGGCTGCCATCCATATCGACAATCAGTTCCGGTTATTACGAGAGGACATGTTGTACGAGATGCGGGAGGAACTTCAGCTCATTTTCGGCACCAAGAAAGGGAAGCACCGCGGGCTGGTCATCGACGGGCTGGTCTTGACAGGCCTTTACGGCGGGCCGGAGAACTCGAACAAGTCATGCAAGTGGGGCCTTACCTTTCGGCTGACCTTTGATCTGCCAATTCTGAAGGGCGTCGAAGGCGCTCAGCGCAAGGACAAGATCGACAAGGACCGCCGTATTCTGAAACACCAGTCGTTCACCTGTCTGATCGTTGACGGGGAGATCGCTGCTTTCCCGACGATTCATCGCGATGAAAATCTGTTGGCGATGAAGCCCCCTACAATTGTCTTGCAGTTCGAAGGCACGAAGAGTACTGCGAAAGCGCTCCTCGCGATACGTACGGCACGACAGATACGACTGCTCCAGATCGACACTGCCATCTTCGCGTACGAACCAATCCTGCAAGCCTTGAAGGAGACAACTGCTTTGCCGCTCTCGGACGAGCTCCTATTCTTCGAAGGTGGTGCTATCAATGAAGCGCCCGGACAGCCATCGAGCGTCATCAATGCTATCAAGCAAGACCCCCTTCGCGATCTTCAATCATTGCTTAATACACAGAAGCCTGTTAAGCTGGACGAGGCGCAATGCCGATCCTTGTTGTCCGGCCTTTCTCAGAGTGTGTCCTTGATACAGGGACCCCCAGGTACGGTATCTCAGTCATCTTAAGGGTACTTTCCTTCGATCTTATGTCATCTCTCAGGGACGGGGAAGTCGTTCCTTGGCGCCCTTCTAGCTAAGATTATACACGACCACACAAGCAAGACCGTCCTCGTTGTCTGCTTCACGAATCACGCCCTTGACCAATTTCTCGAAGATCTATTAGCCATTGGCATACCATCTGATAGCATGATTCGCCTTGGCGGCAAGTCCACCTCTGCCACGGAACATCTGACGCTTCGCAGTCAAGCTCGAGTGGCACATACACGTAGCAAAACCGATTGGAAAGTCATTGATGCCTTGAAGGCTCGTGCGAACGATCATTCACGGTCTTTGAAGTCAGCCTTTGGTTTATACGAGCATTTCTCCTCGGACTACGCGCCAATCATGGAGCTGCTCGAGTTTGAACATCCCGAATATTTCGAGGCGTTCCAGGTCCCAGAGTCAAATGATGGCAGCATTAGAGTAGGGAAGAAAGGCAGAGCTGTCGGCGCCCACTACCTCATTGACCGATGGAGGCGTGGACAAGATGCCGGAATATTCTCCAGGTATCCCAGCGTGATGGCTGGCGCCGATATTTGGGTTATGGCTCCAGATGTTCGATACTCGCAGTGGTCGCGTTGGGTACGAGAGATACTGGCGGGTCTGGTGGAACCGCTGGCGAATGCAGGTAATGAGTACAATCGATGTGTAGGGGAAATCGACCGCCGGTTCAGCGACGGAGATACAGCCATCATCGCTGCGAAGCGAATAATCGGTTGCACCACTACCGGCGCCGCCAAGTACCGGCAAGACATCCGCGCTGCCAACGCAGATACTCTTCTTGTGGAGGAGGCTGGCGAGATCTTGGAGAGTCACATCCTGACTGCGCTGTCTCCCAAAACGCAGCAGCTGATACTGATCGGTGATCACAAGTACGTGCCATAGTCCTAGTCCGGAACTTGCTAATTCATGATCTCAGACAACTACGACCCAAAGTCAATAACTATACCCTCACTGTGGAGAAAGGGGAAGGTTTCGACCTGAATCGCAGCCTTTTCGAAAGGCTCGTTCTGAGAGGATACCCGCACGAGACTCTGAAAGCGCAACATCGTATGAGGCCTGAGATTTCGCGCTTCGTGCGTGAATTGACATACCCGGAGCTCCTGGACGCACCGAAGACGCAGGGTCGTCCAGATCTACGTGGTGTGACGAACAATGTCGTTTTCATAGATCATGACAAGCCAGAAGGTGACGACTCCGATCTGCGAGAGAGCAGAGATATCACCATGAAGGCTTCCAAGCAGAACATGTACGCATATGTCACAAATGTCCTGCGACGCCTACTGATCGCACGCAGATTCGAAGCAGAGATGGTTTTGAAGATCGTCCGTTATCTTGCGCAGCAAGGTTACGGGACTGATAAGATGGTCGTTTTGACGCCGTATCTCGGCCAACTTCGCATGCTCCGGTCTGAGCTAGAGAAGGAGATTGACCCGATCCTAAATGATTTGGACACGTACGATCTTGTTAGGGCCGGACTTCTGACTCCAGCCGCATCCAAAGCGATCAAGAAGCCTCTACGCATTGCGACCATAGGTGAGTCCTTTGAATGACGAAGTAAAGGCTTTCTTAGCATTGCCGCATGCAGATAACTATCAGGGCGAAGAGAGCGATGTTGTCATCGTCTCGTTGACCCGCAGCAACACGCAGAACGACATTGGTTTTATGTTCTCGCCCGAGCGTTTGAATGTGCTTCTCTCGCGTGCCCGTGATGCCTTCATTATGATCGGAAATGCTTCTACGTTCATGAAGAGTCGTAAAGGAGGTGAAATCTGGTCAAAACTCTTTGGGATGCTTCAGCAGGGTGGTCATATGTATACCGGACTGCCTGCTCGATGCGAGCGACACCCTGATCGTCAAGTTTTATTGCAAGCCCCAGACGATTTCGATAGGGAATGTCCGGACGGGGGATGCCTGCAGCCATGGTATGTCGTATCGATCATAAGCGTGTGATTGACCAGCTGCTGACCCGTTGCAGTGCTGCCGTATTGAGCTGTGGTCTTCACACCTGCCCCTCTAAATGCCACCAGCTTGCGGATCACTCCAGGATGCGATGCGAACAGCAATTAGTGAAGACCTGTGCCAGCGGACATCGTCAGCGGTGGAGGTGTCACCAAGGCGACCCTATTTCGTGCAAGAAATGCGATCAACAAGCGAGATTAGATGAGAAGAAGCGAAAGGAGGAATTCGATTTGCAGGAGAAGCGAGATGCCGAGCAGAGAGAGCATGTACGAAAGATGGCAGAGCTAGATCAGAAGATAGCCGTTGAGCGCGCTGCTATCCGCGATGCTCAGCTGGCAGCTGAACGAGCAGCTGCTGAGCAGCAGAAAAGGCAAGATTTGAAAACTGCCACTGAACTCTCGAAGCAAGCAGCGGTATCCGCGACGCAGTCCGTCAGGACCTCGACCGTCTCCCCAGTTCCATCCCCAGTACTGGCAAGCACCCATCGGAGCAATTCGCCGATCTCTGCAGCTCCGCAGGCTACTCAGGAGGCTTCACGGCCTGAACCGACTGCAGAAGATCGATGGGAAGATCAGAAGAGGGCTTTTGGCGCCAGCAACAGTGCCATCGATTCGTTGATGGCACTGACGGGCTTGGAAGATGTCAAGAAGCGATTCTTAAGCATAAAGGACAAGGTCGACACAGCTGCTCGACAAAATACTTCCCTTAGCGACGAGCGATTCAATGCTTGTATGCTCGGTAATCCTGGAACTGGTGAGTACAGCTCTGCCTCTCAGAATCATTTCTGACGTGCGTCTTTGTCTATGTCAATTAAGGCAAAACTACAGTAGCGAGACTATACGGCGCATTTTTGGCGTCGTCTGGGATTATTCCTGGCAATATGTTCATAGAGACGACCGGGTCACGACTTGGCAATGAAGGTGTCTCAGGAGTGAAGAAACAGCTTGAAGAAGTCGTCAATGCCGGAGGCGGGACTATCTTCGTCGACGAAGCATATCAGCTGACAGACGACCACAATCCTGAAGGAAAGAAGGTTCTGGACTTCCTGCTCGCTGAGATGGAGATCCAGGTCGGCAAAGTAGTCTTCGTCTTCGCCGGGTACAAGAAAGAGATGGAGTCCTTTTTCGAACACAATCCCGGTCTCACCAGTCGCGTACCAATCACTTTCCAATTCAAGGACTACGAGGACGATCAGCTGCTTGACATGCTCGATAAGTCCGTGCAGAAGCAATGGCAGGGAAGAATGAAAGTGGACGATCCCGATGGCATTCGCGGTCTCGCAGGTCGCATCGCCGTACGCCGTCTCGGACGAGGTAGAGGAACCAAAGGTTTCGGCAACGCCAGAGCCCTGACGAACATGTTCTCGAAGATCAAGGAGAGACAAGCAAGTAGGTTAAGCAAAGCTCGTAGAGGGGGTAGGGCTGCAGACGACTATCTGCTTGTCCAGGAGGATCTCATCGGCCCTAAACCATCCAACGTGGTGCAAGAAAGTAAGGCGTGGAAGAAGCTACAAGGTCTGATTGGCCTTGGTGCTGTGAAGAAGACCGTCGAGCATTTGCTGCTTATGGTAGAGACGAATTACGAGCGAGAGCTGATTGAGAAAGAGCCCAATCAAGTCCCTCTGAATCGCGTATTTCTCGGCTCACCTGGGACTGGTAAAACAACTGTTGCGAAGCTGTATGGGCAGATACTCGCTGAGCTGGGCCTGCTGTCGAACGGGGAGGGTACGTCGTCTTTGCTGCCTTATCTTTATGCTTTCATCTGATTACGACCGCGACAGTTGTGGTCAAGAATCCCGCGGACTTTATCGGCTCTCACCTAGGGCAATCCGAGAAACAAACTAAGAGTATCCTCGCTACGACCGTCGGAAAAGTGCTAGTCATCGACGAGGTAGGTTTCCGGGGCTCTACATTGATGCCTCTGGTTCTGACGGCGACAGGCGTACATGTTGTACGATGGCTCAGCTGGCAAGGGCGGCGCGGATTCGTACAAGACGGCTGTGATAGACACTATCGTTGCCGAAGTTCAGAGTGTTCCTGGGGATGATCGCTGCGTCTTGCTATTAGGATATAAAGAGCAGATGGAGGAGATGTTCCAGGTTCGCCTTGTTCCCGTGCTTACCTCTGATGGCAAGCTCACCTCTCGGAGCAGAACGTGAACCCGGGTCTCGTGCGGAGGTTCGCCCTCGACGATGCATTTCCCTTCGCCGACTATACAGACGACGAGCTGATGGAAGCCCTGGAGCTGAAGCTCAAAGAACAGGATCTGACAGCCACCGACAGAGCCAAGCAGGTCGCCATCGAAACTCTCAGCCGTCTACGCAACCGTCCCAATTTTGGCAACATCGGAGAGGTCGAAAACCTGTTAGGTAAAGCGAAGACCAGGTACCAGGGGCGTCAAGCAACTTTACCTCCCGAGAAGCGATCGCCAGACGGGTCCTTTGAGCCAGAGGACTTTGACCCTGAGTTTGCACGCGCAGAGCAAGCATCAGAGAATTTGACCAAGCTATTCGCTGATGTCATCGGATGTGATGCCATCATTCAGAAACTGGCTACCTGGCAGACGATGGCGAAGAACATGAAGAGTCTCGGAAGGGATCCTAGGGAGCATGTTCCAACGAACTTCATATTTAAGGGGCCTCCCGGTAAGACGACTACCACCATCATGCTAAACCGTGCTCAGCGAGAATACAGGAACCGGCAAGACGACTACTGCCCGCAAGATGGGACAGGTTTATTATGACATGGGCTTCCTGTCGTCTGTCGAAGTTGTGGAGTGCTCTGTTTCTGACCTCGTTGGGCAATACGTTGGGCAGACTGGACCAAAGACGCGTAAGGAGTTTGAGAAAGCCCTCGGAAGAGTTCTCTTCGTTGATGAGGCGTATCGACTCGGCGAGGGCCATTTCGCAAAGGAAGCTATCGATGAGATCGTCGACATCTTGACACAAGAAAGGTTCCGCGGAAAGCTGATCGTGATCCTGGCCGGATACGATCAAGAGATGAACCAGCTCTTGCGCGTGAACAGTGGCCTGGCTAGTCGCTTCCCGGAAGAGATCTGTTTCGCCAACATGTCTTCCGATCACTGCCTCCAGGTTCTCAAGGCAAAGCTGGCAAAGCAGAGCGTCTTGCTAGACGCCCTCGAGGAAGAAGGAGGCGCCGCGTACGACAAAATGGTTGCCATTCTTGACGAGCTGTGCAGCTTACCGTCCTGGGGTAATGCCCGGGACATGGAAACTCTGGCTACGCAGATGATGACGATCGTCTATGCATCGTCCTCTATTTCGACAGCTGCAGGCGCGAACAAGTCCTTCTCTATCTCTGATCAAGAGGCTATAGCATGTTTGGATAGAATGCTGTCAGTGCGGCGTGAACGGCTCACCAATGTTCTACCGACTCAAGGACGCCAATCTTCTGCCGCGTCCGAGATGACTGACTACCAAACTGCGACTCCGCCACCACCTATGCAGGCCAGCGTCTCAACACAAAAGGCAGCCCCACCTCCAAAACCTTCTACCCCGCCTTTATCCAAACCGGCCAAGCCTCCCCGTCAAAATCACAGGAACGTTCCACCTGCTCAGGTACAGCATCGAAACTCTAGCGGCCATCCCGCAAATAATTCTGGTCGAGATCCCGGAGTCTCTGATGCGGTATGGCAACAGCTGCAGAGGGATAGGCAGGTAGTAGAACGTGAACGACAACGGGTGGAGAGGGCATGTCGCGACGCGGAGAATCAAAGGCGTGCTGCTGAAAGGAAGGAGAAGGAGGCACGAGAGGCAGCCGCACGTCTGGAGGCGCAGCTGCGTGCAGCCAAGGAGGCGAAGGAGAGGGAGGAACTGATGCGCAAGCGGGAGGCGGAGCGACTGCGAGAACTAAAGATGCGTGAGGAGAAGGCACGGTGGGAGGCGAAGCGTAGAGAGGAAGAAAGGAAGAGGCAGGAGGAGGCTCGCGTGCAAGCAAAGCTGCGTAATATGGGCGTATGTGTGGCGGGATTTCAGTGGATTCGGCAAGGGGGAGGTTACCGTTGCGCCGGAGGCTCACATTTCATTGACAACGCGCAGCTTGGCATTTGAACGTTATCCACGAGGCCTCCGTGACGCGTGTGGTTCCGGTTTACTAGGTAGAGGTTAGTTCTGTGATGCTTCTCGGTTTTGGTATATCAATGCGTATGCGTAGACGATAGAAGGTACTGTTTTTCCTATGAATGATCGAACATATCCGTTCAAGAAACGAGAAGTGATCGCCGTGCCTCGCTTTTCACTTACACCATGAGCCGCATTTCTTTCGTCTGTGCATGTGAATGCTTGAACACTCACGTGTAATCTACATGGTATGAGAACGTCTCGGCAGTCTGGGACCAATTGCAGACGCCTCGACCTTGCCAAATGCTTTCGCAAGTGATGCATGATGACCTACTTTCAGTCTTCACTGGACTGGTGAACGACGTGACACAGTCACTGAATGTATACAGAAGTTGGCTATGGTCCGCCCATGTTCACCCACAAATCGCTCACTCTACTGACGAGTAACACTCCCCCAGTCAAGACATCCCAAATCCTAGCGGTTCGGTCCCCAGAACTAGAGACCAATTTCCGTCCGTCAGGTGACCATGCGACGCAGCTAACATCCTTGGTGTGACCCAAGAGTGGATCAAGAATCATCGACCCTGTCGTAGGGTCCCAAACGCGGATGGTGCTGTCCGCGGACGCCGACACGAGACGAGTCCCATCCGGGGAGAAAGCTACGCAGTTGACCGAATCATTATGCCCCTGTAGCGCGGCCCCGACCTGTTTGCCCGAGGCGACTAACCAAAAGCGGATCGACTTGTCAGACCCGCCTGAAGCCAGAGTGTTCCCATCCGGCGAGAAAGATATTGAGAATACAGGCCCTTGATGTCCTCGTAGTGGGTCATGGACAGCCTCACCTGTTTTCGTATTCCAGATACGAATGCTGCTGTCCCTAGAAGACGAGGCAAGCAGGTTCCCATCACGTGAGAATGTAACAGACCAGACCCAGGCTGTATGCGCCCTCAGCGGGCCGACGATTTGCTCGCCAGTTGCAGCATTCCAGATGCTGACGGTCATATCGTCAGAACCCGAGGCGACGTGCTTTCCATCCGGCGAAAAAGCTACGCTTCGCACGTAGTCTTGGTGGGCAGCTACGTCGAGCAAACTCTGTCCCGTCTCCGCGTCCCACACGCGGACGTGGCCGTCGCCGTGCCCAGACACTATCCTGATTCCGGAGAAGTCGACGCTGTAGGCTTGACCACCTCCCGGCTTCAGCGGGGGATAACGAAGCAGCCCGGTAGTCGAGTCCCATACTTGCACCGTGCCATCCCAAGACCCAGACGCGACGCACTGGCCATCCAAGGAAAATGCTGCACAGTTGACTGGGCCAGAGTGATGGCAGATCTCTGATATTTTCGAGTCTCCCACTGTCGTAGTGGGAACAGGAGCTGATTTTTTAGCGGGGGTCGCACCTTCCTTAGCATCTGCAGAAGGAATATCCTTGGCCACAGCTGACACTGGGATTTGTTGCTCGAGAAGCACCGGCACATCGGCCTCAGTCGCCGGTACATAAGTAGTAACGGGAAGGACGTGTCGATACATCCATCTGAAAGAATTACTCGGCGGAATGCACATTAGCCCTTCAGAATATACCGTATGTGGTCGATCTTGTACGCTGGATGAGCGGAGGACAATCTGCAGAAATTGCGACGCATGCTGGAACATCGCTTTGTAAACGTCTTTCTACAATATCAAATCTGTGAGCATAAATCTCCACACATGGCAGCGACGCAGCACCCACCTTCACAGCCCAAGCAACAGCTAAATTAAAGCTGCTGACGAGGTCATAACCCGGAAGCTTGGGGAAGAGCATAACGATATGGATCCACTTCAACCACAGCGTCGAGAAGAAGGTATAAACGGTGTCCTGAACCTCAGGATCCGGTTCTTCTACACCGATGAGGTGATACATCCAATACTGGCAGACATAAGGGATATGAGCGTCGTCTTGCCAGCTGACCGGTTTGTAATCAGCAGGATCTTCCATGTAGGTCGCCATGTACTCTTTCATCCTCAACATGCAGGTCAAGAACATCACTCTGTTCCACTCGCTCCCGCTGATGTACCAGCCAGCCGCCTTTGAACCCTCGTCTTCGACAAACTCGTAAAAAGACTTGTGTACGAAACGGACGGGCTCCGACTCATCAGAAGCTATCAAAGTCTTCAGTCTTTGGAACGTATCGGAGCCGATTCTCTCGTTCGCGAATAAGCGGCCCAGGGCGTAGGGTGTAAGGCCCGGAGGTGTCTGGGCAACGACAACAGCGCCAATGAAAGTGCGGACCTCGTTCTTGACGGAATCAACGCCACGGTGGCCAACAAGATATTCGAGTGTTGTCTCATACGTCCGGCGAAGATGCTGATCTGTATCTGAAGATGAATATGATGCATCCGATAGGATGAGCTTGAGGTGTTCCGCCGGCGACACCTTGATGAACTCGTATGTCAAGGTCGCCCAGATGAACAGGCCTGCAGCACGCTCCGTGAGCTCTTGCACTACGTCGCGGCCTTCAAAGTTCCCGTTCATATCTAAGACCTGCATCTCGTCCAGCTTCGCCTGGAAATACCGACTGATATCCCCTGCAGCCTCTTTCGTCTCCACGTCCAGCCACAACGGGCGAATATCCGGGTTCTTGAGCGGATTGAGCAACTCCGAGATGTCCGGAGTCGGTCGGCTCGTCACCATGAAACGAATGAAGTCTAGATTTGGTCCGAATCCCTTCGAGATAACGTGCTTGAGGAGCACTTCGCGCGACTGGCCTTCGTCGCATTCATCCAAAGCATCAACCAGAACCATAATCGGGCCACCGTCCCTCAGTCCCACGACGCTCGTCAGCGGCTCGAGGACCAGCCGCTGGAACTGTTGGTGGGCGGGCAGCGTCTCCAGATTATGATTGCTCCCCACAGCTGCGGCAATCGCATCTCCGATACGGTCGTCGAACTCAGCCAATTGGTACGCCAGCGTCGTAATGAACCGTCTCGGGTCTCGCATGCCCAGCGAGCCATCCCGGCGGAATAGAATGAAAGCGCCCAGCCGCCCTCGGCCGATATTCGAGATGTGCTCTGCGATGCTGAACGCAAGCGTCGTCTTACCGGAGCCAAGCGGGCCTGTCAGCCACAGGGTGCTGCTCTCCTCCTGAGAGAACCATCGCAGCACCCGGTCGATGTATTCCGATCGGGTACCGCTCAGACATCTGCTGTCGGCGCTTCCGTCTTGAGGGTGCGGCTGGAGCCGTTGGAGTACCACTTGTCGCTCTGGATGGAGACCGATTTCAGCAATTTGTTACCTGTACAATGGAGCCTAAACGTTACCGATGAATTTGACGCACTCATACGATGCAAGCGAGACTATAACAGTTGTCCTTTGAGCCCTGTTGCGGAAGGCTTCGTGAAAATCACTAAATGACCCTTGGAATTCTTCGATCTTCTTGTCAGCAGCGACGTTAGTTAGCCGGCCTATTTAACGGTGCCTTGATTCATTCCATCATATGGCAACAAAGGAGTGCCACGTACGGAAGAAGCCTCCCGAGAAATATTGCGACAGGAATAAAGCGCATTCCGATGTCTGCTTCATCAGATCGCTGAAGAGCTCTTTGAATTCATCGACCTTCTGTAGAATATCGTCCTCTTGCGCGACCTTGTAAGCCTCGACCATAGATCCCCATAGATCGAGCACCTTCTTCGTTCTATTCCGCTCGGCTTGCAACACCTGTGTGGCGCACGCAGTGAATTTTGGCCAGGATTTAGTAGAAGTTGGGCGCATACATTCCATGCTAAGGAGAGTAAGCCCCAGGCGGCTGCCGCGAACGGGTGGATCTGCAATGATACGCTCGGTCGGGGCGAGCTCTCCCATTATAATACACAGCTACGTACCTTCGCCACCTCGTCGAAAAGTTGTTTATACGGCTCGATGGACTCCAGAGTGGGTGACAGAAGTGCCCAGGCATCCGTGGCAGCACCCAGGTGGCCCTGTAAAGTAGTGATGGTATTGCTGACAGTATCTATACCTGGATTGGCGATATCGTTGCTTGGAGGAAGAGATACCAGTAATGCACCATTGACAGCTTTGTAGTCGGTACAGCACAAGATACGAACGGTGGTCTTCACGCGAGCATCGGAGCACTGCAGCGCAAGAGCGACCTCGCGCGCTTTTACGGCTGTTCAAAAGAAATCTTGATATAACGATGCAAGCTGAACCTACCGTTGTAGTCATTGAAAAACGAAAAAGGCTTTTCGACGCTTCCCACGACTTCCTCCTGCCTCCACCGCCTATAGTAGAGCGTGAGCGACACAGTGGAGTCAGAAGCAATGTTGGAGCTGATAGACGTCAGTATCGCACCAGAAAATGAGGGGGAAAAAATCCATACAACCGAAGCGGGTTAACCCATGTCTGCGATGGCCCCTGCCACCGCAAGACTTCAGTCTTCTGAACATCCGTCCCACAGCGAACGCGCAGAAACGTCTTTGGTATTTTCCCGGTAGTGTCAACTGGAGGCAGGTCCTCGGCAACAATATCTATAACTCGTCGTTAATTCGCATGCGGACCCTTTCGAGGACACGTAGCCCTGTACTCGCTCATGACAACCAGGAAAGGTGAGGAGATATCGCCTGCATTCATAGCGAAGGAACCCCTCAAGTTCGATATGCGCCAGGGAAGCACCGAAGAGAGCAGCCAAATCCGACGTGCAGTCTTCGACAATTCAAGCTCCAAGACAGTACAACGGCAAGAGGTAACCAGTTGATCTCCCACGCGTCGCCATCATCACGAGTACTGAGAACATCTCTTGATGGCGGCCGCGTAACGCGGACGCACTGGTGCACTGCCACCGACTCCGTGTTGCCTCCGGTGCTCTATCAGTAGATCCTAGAAACTGCTTCGAAGGTATTATGGCTGGTTTTCAAGCGGCAGAGCATGCCAGGCTGCCTGTGAGGCTCAGCCTGAGCCGGGAGAAATCGAACGTACGGCAATTGAGAGAGGGGAGATATTACTGCTGCAAGTTGAATGTAAGCATCGCAAAATGTGTCGGAGTGCTTTCTCTGCCCCAGGTTTTCTTTGGCATGGATCCGAACACCCGATGCTGTCGCCCGACCGCGATGCTTTCAAATAGGGTTGGGAATATACGCGCGGGGTCGACAGGAGCGTACTTGAGTCGGAGTTACCCAAGGTTAAGGTTCCGCCACTATCCCAATCTTTAAAGCGACTTATAGCATGGGCGAACAGCGAGGACTATCTGGCCTTACGAGACTGGCGCTCCGCGACCACACCCATTCCATGACTCCGACTCAACCTGCCCGAGCGCCCTGCTTAGCGCGCCCGGCCCGACCGCACGCCTGGAAGTTCTATTCAGATTCCTTCTCCAAAACGGCAGGTCATGTGCATGAGCGATAGACCTGACTGAACTCGTGTCATTCAGTACCAACGAGGGCGAAGTCCCCGAACACAAACGAAAGTGCGTGTACTCTACTCTCCTTTCCCTCCCGTAGCTGACCAGTTTTTCCAGATTTCTCCCCACAACTTATTTAGCAATCGGGGTGCGCGCTGCTCGACCAGGTCAGCTGGTCCTCGCTCATACCGCAAACAATCGGGGCGAATATTCGTGACCGGTTACGATGTGATGCGGGACCGGATGGATTCTGTGGGGGTGGGAGCGAATGCGATTTGGCTTGCGATGCGAGAGAGGTGATTATATTCCTCATCATCTGCGTCTTTCTTATTCTAGTACACCGCCCACGATTCTTGCTTCTAGACATGATCAAATTCTGATCCCTTCGCTTCCCTAGTAACTGCTTTCCATGCTTTCCACGTCCGCATCGGCCTGGCATGATACAACACCGTCCTCTACGGCGTCACAGACCACATCTAGTTCACCCTCGCAAACTTGGTCGAATTCGCGCAGCGCTCGTACGTCCTTTGCACTTCTCTCTATTGCTTGCGCTTACAAGTTTCGCAGGAGGGATACGTAAGATCGAGGTAGTATTCTTAAGCCAGACGCTCGGCGTGGGGTAGGCAGCCAGCGGAGATCGACGGGTGCAAACCTTTGGCTCTCGGTATTGTCAATCGCAAGTGCTTACCTATCAATAGTGCCTCGGCTCGAACCAACCGCTCCTTGAGCGCCGACTTCCTTCGCTAACAGGGCAGCTCTTGAATGTCTCTCTCCTCCAGCCAGCTTATACCCGGAAAGGAACTTTTCGACCTGGCGCGCGAGAGCCACGAAGACCGTTGTGTCTATCTGTTGGAGAAGGCTAGGCTCAAAGACGTATCTCAGCTACTCAGTGGCAGCGACGGCGAAAGCGTGAAGGTCAAAGAGCGAAAGATAGGGCAAAACTTAAAGCTGTGGGATGTTACTTCGTGGCAGTAGGAAGCGGCGCAGGATGGGATGTGGTGAGTGGTAATAATGCTGCGGGGACGTAATGCTCAGCTGCGCGAGTAGTGGTGCAGTGGCGGCGTTGGTGCCGGAGGACCTCGTCATAGGCTTTCTTGAAGTAGGTGTGGAGCTCGGCTGAGGGCGAGCAGTGGGTGTGATGGGGGACAGTGAGGGTGAAGAGGCTTCTTGTGGTGGTCAGGCGAGACAGGGAGACGGACGGACCGGATGGAGCGGGTGAGACCCTGGGTTGTGTACTTGTTGCCCTTTGCTGCTTCAGATGTCACTAACTTCTCCAGCATGGGCGAGCGTTCCCATGCGTTGTGGTATTTGTCGCGGACGCCCTGGGTTGCCCGTCGCCGTGGCGAGTGGAGAGAGAAGGGACGCCCACCCAGATTTCTCTTAAGATCGCTCTGTACGAACCCAAACACCGCCTATCCGAATAGGTCTGTGCCGGTTCGAGAGGAGAAGTCACACCGAACATGGTGAGGAAGACTAGTGACCAATCAATGTTCAATGTTCAACGTTCATCGACTGATCTCGGAGAGTCGGAAGGCGCATCTTGCCATGTCGAAGGTCAGATTTCGCCGTGTTTAAGCCTAGGAGGGAGGAAGAGAGACAACTGAGGACACGAGGCTGGAGGACGGACTAGGGTGATTGGCGGGGGAGATGAGATTAACGTTGACTTGGTTATGCTTTTAGCTTGGTCCTGTTCTTGTCCTGTTCTGGTGCACGTCGCTTGCTCATCAGAATTTTCACACCATAGCGAGTAATCGCCGTCAACACCTCCCTACGCGCGTCCGCCTCGCACGGCACAATGCAGCCCTCTGCAGCGTCACCGACTGCATCGAATTCAGTCTCACCGACCTCGTTAACTTTTCGAGATCGTACATCGCTCGTTCCTGTCTGTCTCTTTACTGTGTTATATTGTCTGACGTGTTGCTTAGGGAAAAGCAGAGAGGCGGAAGGATATAAGCACTTACGTCGGCTTTGGATGCGTCAATTCCCCAAACATCCCCACCCTACGCCGCGGAACACCCTTGCTACTCAGTACTCCCTACCCGCCATTCAACCTCTTCTCTTCAAACAGCTGTTCGGTCTCGCGCGCTTAACATGACGTATCACCCGCCATGGAACATGCGGCTCGAGGAAATGTCAGAGCTGATTAGCGTGGGAGAAGTGGTGAGCGACGGGAAGGGCAATGAGAGGAAGGAGAACAGGTGATGGTGGAGGCTTGGAGGCATGGACGCGGATTACACTCAAATTCGTGGGCTGTTATTTCGGGGGCTTGGTGAGCGAGCAGGAGGCGATGTGGTGACGAAGAGGAAGAGGACTAGTGCTGGGGTGGTCCAGAGGCAGATGGTCCATGCAGTGCACAAGTAATGATGGTCTTGTCGAGTTATAATGGGACTCCAGTGCTCCAGGCCGCGCCGAGATGCGCGATATCAAAGCGCGGCGAGCGGAGCGACGCTGGCCTCAGCCAGTCACGTGACATACCGCGCTCCACGCGATCAGGTGACTGGTGGCGACGCGCCTGTGGCGGCGAGTTACCTGAATTGCCTGCCGATGCGCCACACGTCTCGATCTGCTTTCCACATTGTCAATCACCAATTCATTCTCAATGTCATAAAACGCCGCCTTCTGTCTCTGAACGCAACAGCATAGACCCGGTCTCTAGGAAGAGAGGACAAGGGTACCTTTACATGCTGGAACTGCTACCAGGACTCCCCTGCTGAAATTGGCCTGGGACGAACACGCTCGGCTTTCCGTGACTGCTTACTCGCGCGAAGATACCTACCCAATCACCTGCAGGCAGCTCGTACGGCATGTAAAATTACACTTTTGCAGCAAGCCCTTTCGACTGAGGGACATACTTCTTCTCAGCTTTACTTCGACCCGTCGGTCGCGCCCTGCACACCGCATACGGCAAAGGCGACCTTATGCATTGCTGGCTTTGTACATCACGGGCTAGACGAATCTGCGCCATATGTATGAAGAAATAATCGATAGGCTGTGGAACGGGCGCGCTTGTCCTCGAGCGTTCGGTTGCCCGAAGGGTAATCGCGTAGCGTATATCGTAGTGATACAGCGATTATATACAAAACTCGCGAAACGTTCAGCCATGGCCGCCTCCGGCGGCCCCCTCCCCCCATCAGCGAGCTTGCGAGCTTGTACCTGGAAACCGTCAAAATCGAAATTCCAACAATGTATCAGCACCCGCCAGATCTTCTTCCCCGAGTACTAGTGACGCAACAGGACTTATACTTGGTGCCGGCGGGGTCGCCTTCCAACCCAGCCAGGTCGGTAAACAACAGAGCATTCCTCGACTCCGAAGGCTCGCTGAACAGCGCTCGCGGGAACGTGAAGGCGCCTGCTAGCCACATCGGCACCCGGGCGTCTGGACGCTGGTTCGAGCGAGTGACATAGGTTAGTAACGAAAGGATAGGCAGTCACTACGACTGCTCGACTGGGCCATCTCCCTATCTACTCACGACTTTCGCCGTGTGAGATGCAGTCCGAACGCTCTAGATTACTGGCAAATCAGGTGCCGCTTTCCTTGGGCCCTGATTTTGCCAGCACGGACATGCTATAGTACGTCTATCTCAACTCTAACCTCACTTCATTAATGATTTACGTGGACTCCAGCGTTATCTCCTGTGAGTCACCCACGATGTCCCTGAGCCGGCGCCAGGCAAGTTTGCTTGCAGGACCATGCCATATAGGACGACCTTCCATGCATGAACAAGGAGCGAGGTGCTTTTTGCTTGATTCCCTGTACGCAGGTTCGCCGCACAAGTCGCTTGTGTGCGAGTTAATTCCTCAGAATTGATACAGCGGGAGCCGCAGGACGTTCGGTTGGCGGCGAATGGACCGATCACGCGGACATGCGGGAGTAGTGAGTATCGCCATGAGTGTTGCTCTTGATAATATGGTTCGGACTGGCATGCTGCAAGATAATGCAGGTGACCCTGGCGTCGCCTCGAACGTGGGGGACGGAGCTAGGCCGGGCCCAACAACTAGGCCGTTAAACCTGTTGCCGCGCGGCGACTGAGTACGTCGATCCCAGAAACGTCAATGTGTGTCGATAGGAAGCTCAGAGGGGCGTACTTGACACGGCTGTGCGTCGGTCGCGACTAGATGACAGCACGTCTCTCCATCGCTAACGCAGAGAGTTCGGTTCAACGATAGCAGGAGCCGGACCATCGTAACACAATGATGTATCTGTTCCGAAAACACCTCCATCGTCGTTTGGCTGAATCAAAATAATGCGGTTTTTCTTACCGTACCATAGAAGTGGGATTCATCGTTTCTCGTGGGGCGGTTCTAGTCGAATAAATATCAAGTTACGCGGGTGCGACAAAGAGACGTACGGAGGTGTATCTGGCGTGAATACGCTCTAGAGCTTTCCATCCTCGCCTGCTCTTATATATCGGCAATGCTCCTCGTCAGAGTAGCTACCGTCTACGGGAACCCTTATGAACACGACACTATCAGACTCCGTTTGTCCTTTACTGGAGAACAACACTCCCCCGGTCAATGCATCCCATACTCGAACTGTACAATCCCGTGAGCCCGATACTATTCTTCTTCCATCCGGCGACCACGCAACTGAGTAAATCCAATTGGTATGTCCCGTCAGTGGACCGAGGATCGTTGATCGTGTCGCGACATCCCAGATTCCGATCGTTTCATCGGCAGATGCTGAAGCCAGACGGGTGCCCTCTGGTGAGAACGCGACGGAAGTGACAGTATCATGATGTCCCGCGAGTGGAGTGCCTATCGCCTCGCCTGTCGCGACCGACCAGATTCGGATGGTCTTGTCCCCGGATCCGGAAGCAAGGCAGGTGCCATCAGGCGAGAATGAGATGGACATGACGTCGGACTCGTGTCCATGCAATGGCTCGCCCACGGGTTCGCCGGTGGAGGTGTCCCATATTTGGATGGTCTCGTCACGAGAACCCGATGCTAGGAGGGTCCCGTCCGGCGAGAATGCAACAGACCACACCCAGTATCTATGGCCATGCAGTGGACCGACCGTCGCTTGGCCGGTCCTGGCATTCCATAGAATAATTCTGCGATCGCCAGACCCTGAAGCAATGCTCTTGCCATCCGGAGAAAAGGCTACGGCATTAACATCATCCTCATGGGCCGGGACCTCGATCAACTTCTCCCCGGTCGCGGCATCCCATACAAAAACATGTCCTTGGCTATCTCCCGATACTATCCTGTCTCCCGTGGCGGAGAAAGCAACCGCGTAGACATCACCTCCGAGATTCAGGGGAAAATATCGGAGCGCGCCCGTCGTCGAATCCCATACTTGTACAGTCCCATCATGAGACGCGCTTGCAATGTACTGACCATCTGGGGAGAACAGGGCACTCCAGACCGAGCCGGTATGATGGCAGAGTTGCGAGAATTCCTCTGGCTCAAGTCCGAGATATATCTGCCGAATACGGTTGGTGCGAGGCGCCGACTCAAGTCCAGCAGTGTAGAGTAAAGAAATATTCTTTGAAACTGTAGGGTGACCGGAAATATGTCGTAGGAATGCCAATGCATGTTGGCATAGCTCAGCATCCAAGCCGAACTGAAATTCTATTAAGAGAGAAGAGGAGGAACATAGAAGGTGGTACTCACCGTGATGTAGGACGATACTACGCCACCCAGGGGAATAATCGCGTTATATGCTAGGTCGGACTCTGACTTCCAAGAAATAAGGACCGCGTGAATCCAATTCAAGTAGTGCTGGCGGAAGAACACATTGACGCCCTGGAAGATATCATTGTCCCAGTTGCTCATCTGCGTAAGGTGGTACATCCAGTATCGGAAAGCGTAAGCAAGGTGCGGCATATCCAGCCATAGCTGACGATGGTCGTCCGCATTGTCGCGTGGATGCCAATCCCGCAAGTGCGAAAAGCTGAGAAGCACAAGCTCCTTGTGGCAGGCATTCGCATCTACATGCCAGCCTGATGACCCAGAGAGCTTCGCCTCTTCGATGTACTCGTAGAAGGACTTGTGGAGGAAGCGCACGGGCTGTGAATCGTCGGATGATATAAGACTTTTCAGCCTGTCGAAAGTGTCGTCCGACAGGCGACGGTCCCCATATAAACCGGCCACGACATTACGGGTCATGCCAGGAGGATTGTGGGCCATGACGATCGCCCCAATAAAGGTGTGCATCTCCTTTTGGATATCAGCTTGGTTCCCTTCGCCAAGCAATTGCGTCAGAGTATGTTGATACATGGCTCGGAGACGCTCGTCCGTGTCGGGGGATGACTGAGATGGATCGTCCAGTACAACCTTGATTCGCTTGACAGGCGATCCCTCAATAAATCTGTAAGTCAAAGTTGCCCAGATGAATAGTCCGCCAGAGCGGTTGGACAGCTCCTGGACGAGCTTAGCGTGTGTGTGCCCGATATCCTGCTCTCGGAGCTCCAGAGGCTTCAACCTGTGGTCGAAGTAGAGGCGGATATCTCGCATGCTCTCTTCAGATTGAACATCCAGCCACAATGAGCGCACTTTGCTGTTCTTCATGGGATTCATGACTGCGCTAATATCATTCGTTGGCCGGCTAGTGACTATGAATCGGATGTAATCCAGCCCGGCACCGAAGCCCATGGAGATGACGTCCTTGAGAAGCACCTCGCGTCCCTGACCTGGTGCACATTCATCAAGCGCATCGACGAGCACCATGATTGGGCCATCATTCTCGAGGTCTCGAATGGAGAGCAACGGCGCTACGATCAGTTGGCGAAATTGCTCCTGTGCGGAAAGCACGTCGAGATCGGTGATAACCTGAACAGCATTTGCAATCGCATCTCCAATCCTGTCATCGAACTCGGCGAGCTTGTAGGCCAAGGTAGTCACGAATCGGTACGGGTCGCGCAGTCCAAGAGAGCCGTCCCGGCGAAAGAGTATAAATGCCCCCAACCTTCCGCGAGGTCCAATGCTCATGACGCGGTCGGCAATCGTAAACGCCAGAGTGGTTTTCCCTGAGCCGAGAGGACCCGTCAGCCATAGGATGCTGCCGTGCTCCTGAGAGAACCATCGCAGGGCCCTATCGATATACTCTTCACGAGTCCCATTCAGACACCTCGCATCAGCCATCCCGGTTTGAGAATGGGGGTGAAGACGTTGAAGGACATGGCGTCTCTCTGGCGATAAGTTCCTCAATAGAGTGATAACTTCGCCGGACAAAGGACGCTCACCCAGGCGCTGTAGACACTGGTAGCAGCCTACAGAAACTACGGTGACCTTCTCAAGCGCGGTGTCACGAAAACGGTCACGGAAATCTTGGAAGGCTAGTGTAAACTCTCGGATCTTCTGATCGGCCGCAGTGTCGGTCAGCCGTCCTGGTCCACGTGTCATGTTAGAGGATGATGGCACATCATGATAGGAACAGCAGCGTACGAAAGAAACCATTCGAGAAGTACTGTGATAGAAATAACGCGCACTCCATCGTTTGTTTCATGAGATCCCGGAAGAGCTCTTTGAATTCGTCTAGCTCCTTCAGCTTGTTCTTCTCTCGTGCAACTGAATATACACTGATCATTGACTGTCGTAACGCAAGGACTTTTTTCGTTCTTGTCCTCTCGGATTGTAAAACCTGTCGACGCAGCACAATGTCACTTCATCAGAAACCAGACGGGCGCGCGATTGGGACATACCGTCCATGCAATCGAAAGTAAGCCCCAAGCGGTGACGGAGATTGGGTGCACCTATGATGCCCCGTGTTAAGCAAGCACAAGAACGACAGCAACACGATAAATCTGTCACGTACTTTGGCGATCTCATCGAACAGGTCTTTGAACGGTTGGATATTATCAATCATTGGCGCAAGCGATGCCCAAGTATCAGAGCTCCCCTGCGCCGTTGACTGGACTTTGTCCGCTGCCTCTTCAACGGCAGAAATCCGCGAGTTTGCGCCCTCGACATTTGCATCCTGCGAGTCGATAAGAGCGCCTACAGCGGCCTCGTAGTCGCTGAAACAGTGAACGTGCACAACTGGATTGACATTCACTCCATAGCTTCCCGACGGCAGGCGTAACTCGAAGGCTTCCATGTGCTGCATCAGCATAGCTGGATTATGAGCACGGATCCACTCACTTTTGTTGCCGCGAACATCTTTTAAAGGACGCTCAACACTTCCCATGCACGTCTTCCACAGCCACCATTTCTGGTAGTATAACTCAAAGGCGACACTGGATGCAGCGCTCAGGTCGGCTCTGCCATGCGATCTCAGTATAGTGACAGCGAATACGCATACATGCGTACATGTAAAGTCCGTCCTGCCAGCGCAGTGAGGAGCTCTTCACCTTCACAGCTCCCGTATCTTTGAAATCATTGCCGGCACGAATGCGAACGAAGGCCTTCGGCTTCTTGTGGACTATCGGAAGGTGCTCTACGCTGATCTCTACGATAACTTGTCAGCTCACCAAGCCATTACATTCCGGACATCCTGTGCTCACCCATGACGACAAGGAACGTAACAGCATTGTTATCGTCTCTCCTAGGCAAGGCAGTACGCGCACTCGCGTCGAGTGCGTCGGTAGGCATGCCGAAGACAACTGTACAAGCCCAGACGCGCGGCAAAGAGGTTCTTAAGGGACGAGCGAAAAGCAATGCAAAGACTCACGGTACGATCTGTCCTCGTGGTTAATGCAGGACTAATATTAGGACGATAGACGCCCGTCAGAAGACATGAATGGAACTGAGCCGCGCACAGCCGCAAGTGTTGCCGGGAACACAGAGTACAACTAATCACAGGAAGCACTTTGATTGCTGCAAGCGGGCAGGCTCCCTGTGCAAGGGCTCTCTGTACGGCCACGAGTGACGATAGAGGAAATCCGAAGGTGCCCATATAGAACGTTGAAATGCAATCAAAATTTTTCTTTCATATCGACGACACAAAGCAAGCTCTTTCAGGTGGCTAGAGTTGCCGGATAGAGGCGTAAGGAAGAGCCGAGGCTACAAGGAAATCTTCCTGTGTAATGAGGGCCGTATCAGACCTGCGCAGGGTGTAGCGTTGAAAGGAGTATTCTTGAACAAGTCCGTGCATGATGAATAGATCGCGATATCCGGGTGGACAGCAGTCTAGGAAGATTCGAGGCTGCGGACCGAGCAATCACAGCAACGATATGCGTAGTGGGTCTCCTGACTAGTGGGGCCGGCCTGGATCGAGGGAGCTTGGGCGATGGTGACTCAAGAAGGTAGGGAACTGCGCTGGACATTATTGGTTTCATCGAACCACCAGATATTTCAATAAAAGACAACTAGACGGTCTCCTCGTTTGTAACCAGAGAGGCTGAACAGATGTACATGGAGTAGCACGACATATATAAACCTGGTTGGAATTAGAGAGGCGAAAGTTGTCCAAGTGGCAAAGACGTACCATTGTTCTACAGGCAGTAAAGGGGTAGACTATCCGTACAGCTCTATGTCAATGCGCACCAGCCTGCCAACAACCGATCAGGTCTCCGAGTCGATGGCTTGTTCGATTTCAGCAAATATTCTAGTCGAGGGACTTGAATGCATTGGTCGCGACAAATGGAGGAGCACCAAGATAGGCCGTCAAGAGCGTCGAGGAAATCGAGCGTGAAGCGTAGGCGTACTTGAGTCGGAGTTACCCAAGGTTAAGGTTCCGCCGCTATTCTTCAGCTATCCCTTGGCTATCCCATCTTTAAGACGACATGGGCGAAAAGCGAGGACTACGGCACTCGGGGACCACACTCTCTCCCAGACTCCGACCCAATCGCCCGAGCCATTCTGCTTAGCGCCCGACTCAACCGCCCGCCCGGAGACAACCAAAGTTCTATTCCTTCTCCTCCAAAACAGCAGAATTTGGACTAACGATCCCCGGCCATGTGCATGAGCGCTAGACGCGACCGACTCATCCCATTCTGTACGGACAAGGACGAAGTCTCCGAAGACAAACGAAAGTGCGTATACTCTACTCTCCTTTCCCTCCCATGGCTGAGCAGTCTTTTTCCAAATTTCTCCCACAACATTGCTTTACAATCGGTGCGCGCTGCTCGACCAGGTCGGCTGGTTCTCGGTCAGGCCGGAAACCAACGCTGCGATTATTCGCGAGCGGTTCCCATTTGATGCGCGATTGGATGCGTTCTGTGGGTGGGAGCGAACGCGATTCAGTTTGCGATGCGAGAGAGGTGAGTATTGCAGCTTTCAGACTTTAATATTCCTCCCATCCATCATCTGCCTCTTTCTTGTTCTAGTACACCGCCCACGATTTCCCGCTTCTACACACAATCACATTTTGATCCCTTCGCTTCCGTAGTACTGCAGTCGACAATATCCTCGCCCGCGTCGGCCTCGCATGGGACGACATGGTCCTCCACGGCATCACAGACCATATCGTGTTCACCCTCGCAAACTCATTCGAATTCGCGTACCGCTCGTACGTCCTTCGCACTTCTCCCTATTGCTGACGCTTACAAGTTGTGCAGGATGGGTAGCGAAGATCGCGAGGTAATATTCATAAGCCAGACGCTCGCTGTGCTGTGGGCCGCCAGCGAAGATCGACGGGCACGGAAACCTTTGGCTCTCCGTATAGTCACCGCAAGTGCTCATATACCCATAGCGCATCGGCTCGAGTGAACCGGTCTCCCACAAGCGCCAAATTTCTCCGCCGACGCTGTGGCTCTTGTCCATCCCTCCTGCTCCCTCTCGTCCATCCAACCTATACCGGCGGAAGGACTCTTCGACCGTCCGCGCAAGACCACGAAGAACGGGACGTATTCCCTGCCGAGGAACGTCAGACTCGAAGATGTATCGGAGCTAATCAGCGGCAGCGACGGCGGAAGCGTCGGTCGAAGAGTAGTGGATGGGGATCAATCTCAGGATTGCGTGCTGTTATTTCGGAGGATTATGGGGTGGGCAGGAGGGGATGTACTGAGTCGTAGTTGCATTGCGGGGATATGATGCTCAGGTATGCGAGTATCAATGCAGTGGTGAAGAGGAACCTTGCTGAGCTACACTCTCCGCACAATATCGATGAATGCAGAGTGCCAAGCAAGGCCTTACGGGCGTCAGGCTCGCCCGCCATGAGCGCTGATAACCACGATGATTAGCTGCCGCCGGTCCGGGCACGGTCAGTGTCAGCGACTACTTGCAACATGTCGAGGATAGTACATCACCGCTCCTCAAGGCCTCGCGGTGCGAACTTCGACTACCTGTCCCTGGGTTTACACGCAATGAAGCTCAGGGAGCTGCCGCAAAATGAATGGATGGATTTACAACCATACATTCGCTCGCGATGAGCTCTCGCGTCGTGATGTTGAAAGGCTGATTATACGGTGTCGGCGATGCCCATGTGACACATCTCCTGTCTTCGGGTTCCGCCATTCTGTTATGAGGTGTGTTTCAGCAACTGCCTCAAACGTATTCTAGTTATGACGGGTTCTCAGTACGGCGGCGAAGTATTTATTTACACGATAGTCACTGGTGACATCTGCTTACACTTGTCTAGTCACACCTTCGTGGCGCAGCCTGAGCCGCGAAAAATCGAACGTACGGCAAACGAGCGGAGATGCTACTGGAATGTAAGCCTTCCAGTGGCAGAATGTGCGCGACACCGTCAGACTGCGTTTTTTCACCTCAGATTCATTTTAGGATGGATTCGAACACTGGATACTGTCGTCCGACCGTGGTACTTGCAAGTAGGGGTTGCAGATATACCCGCGGGGTCGACGGGGAAGAACGCGCCCTGCGGCAGTGGAGAACAGGCCGCGACCGACTGGGAATCGAAAGCGACTCGAATAGCACCGAGGCAAACCCTCTCCCTACAGGAGGACTTCAGCTGTCGTGAGATAGTTCATCCTGACCCCTTACGGTCCTGTCGAAGATGGTGCCCGGGTGTCTTGACGAGCTGGAGCGAGGCACATCGGTAAGTAAAGAAAGGACCAGCAGTCAGTACCACTGATCGACTGGCCAGCTCCTCTCTGCTCGCGACTTTCACCGTGCGCCATGCAGTCCGGACGCGCTCGATCATTGCCAATATTTCAGGTGCAGAAGCTCTTTGACTCTGATATTGTAAGCGAGGCGGACGTGCTATAGATTTTTGGTGTCGAAAGCTTAGACGAAGCGAGTTCTAGGGCAAGCAGATAGAAGCATAACGCAGGAAACTTTGAGAGACAAATTCTGAGCAAATATCATGCTCCTGCGTTCCTCATCGCGGGTACAGGTATCTACATGTACGTCGAATGCGAGGGGCATGGACATGATACCTTCCCGCACGCCACCACTCCTCGCCAAGCTCCCATACTCAGATGGCCACTTTGAAACGACCGGTGCACTCGACACCGTCCGGTTTAAGGGTGAGCGGCTCTGAGCGATTCGACATAGAGTCAGTCGTGTTAAGCAGCCGACTTGTGAACGTGTTGCTGACGGTCCGAGGGACGTCGGGATGGACAAGTTGGTACAGTATTCTTGAAGGCCTGCCGGTACGTGGCATACGCCCACCCATCAAGCCTCGACCAACGTCGGGGAAAGGAGACGGAGTACTGGCTATTGTCTGGCCACACAAAGCTCCGACTTGACGGTAAACTGGCAGACAACGCAGTCCCAGCTCCGGAGGTGGTACTAGGAGCTCCAGACACCCAGTCGCTCTTCGGCTGCGCGTTTCCGTCTTGCAGTAGAACAGGAGATACAGTCGTGCTGCTTCATTGGATAGCACTTCGCACCTTTCAAGGGAGATAGGCGATGCTTGTAGTCGCGCAAGCGACGCCTATATGCACGCACAAGAACCGCTATAATCAGCAGGGTTACCTCTGCTGCCACTGCGATACCGGCGGCGAGTCTCGTCCTGGTGTTGTCGGCGGAAGAAATCGGGTGGGGCACTGACACTAGCCGGCGAAGGCAGAGATGGTAAAGTTGGTTACGGCGGAAGTCATGCTGTGTCATATAAAGTCGAAGGTGAAGTTTTTTGTATTGGTCGGGCAAACTGTCATTAATGTCATGATCGTATAAGTGCCATTCGACAGGCGAGGTAGAGGAGAACAAGACGGAAGACGGAGCTTACGGAGACGCTGGAGGGCACGGTCCAGCCTTCTTGGTGCCGAAGGACCTCGTCATAGGCTTTCTTGAAGCAGGTGTAGAGCTTGGCGGAGGGAGAGGACTGGGTGTGGCGGAGGGCAGTGAGGGTGAAGAGGAGGCCTCTTTGTGGCGGTCAGGCGAGAGTACAGAGCTAGGGAGACGGACGGACCAGATGAAGCCGGTGAGACACTGGGTTGTGTACTTGTGGCCCTCTGCTGCTTCCGATGTCACTCACCTCTCCAGCATGGGTGAGCGTTCCCATGCAGAGTGGTATTTATCGCGGACGCGCTGGGTTGCCTGTCGTGGCGAGTGGAGAGCGAAAGAGGAAGGGACGAGTGCCGAGATTGCTCTTGAGATGACTCTGTACAAACCCTAGCACCGCTGAGTCAAGCAGGTCTGCATCACCCCGTCAGAGACGCAGGCGGAGGAGAGAGAGGAGAAGGCACGCCGAACATGGTGATCAGCCCATATGCTTGAGATCCGTCGGCGAAGGACTGGTGACCAATCATTAATCATTAATCAACGTTCAACGTTCAGCGGCCAGTAACGGAGAGTCAGAAGGTGCGCACCTTGTTCAAAAGTACAATTTCGACATGGTTAGAAGGACAATTCAAGACGCGAGGCTGGAGGACGCTCGGGTGATTGGCGGGGTTTGCCGGGAGAGATAAGATTAGCGTGTTGACTTGGTTTTGCTCTTAGCTTGGTCCTGTTCAGAATTTACACACCCTTGCTAGTACTCGCCGTCGACACCTCCCCATAGCGCGCCTCCGCCTCGCACGGCACAACGCAGCTCTCTGCGGCGTCGCTGACTGCATCGAACCTCTTCTCATTGACGACATCAATTTTTCGAGATTGTACAACGCTCGTTCGTGTCCATCTATTTACTGTGTTACCTTGTGTGACGTGTTGCGTAGAGAGGCGGAAGGATATAAGACAAAGAAAATCGACGTGGTGTGTCTGAGTCCGCTCTGGTGTGCACGTACGCCGACGGGTAGGCAATTCTTCACTGTCGGTATTGTCCTCAGCTTGACCTCAATACGTCCGCCGCGCCCTGCGCACCGTATACACCGCTCAACAGAGTGGCGCAGGCAAGGGTACCGAAGGCCGCCTCATGCATTGCTAGCTTCGTTCATCACGGGCTAGACGAATCTCCGTCATATGTGTCAGCATCTGCGATGGTTTTCTTTTCCGAGCGACACAAACGGACTTGTAGCTACGACCCCAGGAGGCTCCCGGCGGATGCGGCCATGTCGGTGAACGGCAGAGCGCCCTTAGCCTCCGACGGCTCGCTGAACAGCGCTGGCGGGAAGGTGAAGGCGCTCGAAAGCCTATGTGGTGCTTCTGAGTCGGCCGTTATGTGTACGTACGTCGACGGGTAGTGCTGCCCTACGCAATCCTTCACTGTCGGTATTGTCCTGAGCTTGACTTCGATCGGTCCGCCGCGCCCTGCGCACCGTATACACCGCTGAACAGCGTGGCGCAGGCAAGCATTCCGAAGGAGACTTTATGGACTGCTGGCTCCGTGCATCATGGGCTAGACGAATCTGCGTCATATACATCAGCATCTGCGAGGGATTTCTCTTCCGAGTGACACAAGCGAACTTGCAGCTACGTCCCCAGGGGGCTCCTGGCAAATCTAGCCACGTCGATGAACAGCAGAGCGCTCTTCGCCTTCGAAAGGTCACTGAACAGCGCTCGCGGGAACGTGAAGGCACTCGCTAGCCACCCTGCTGAACGCTTGGTACCTGGGTGTTTGGACGGTTTCGAGCGAGGCACATTGGTTAGTGACGAAAGGATCATCAGTCACTAGGACATAACACTGCTCGACTGGGCCAGCTCCTTACGTGCTCACGACTTTTGCCGTGGGCGATGCAGTCCGAACGTGCTCGATTACTGGCAAATCTAGTGCCCCTGTTCTTTAACTGTGGTATTGCAAGCGAGACGGACATGCTAAGGTAAGGCGATCTCATTTTAACCTTACTCAGTCAATGATATACGTAGACTCCAGCATCCTGCGCCAGACAAGTTTGCTTGCATGACCATGCTATATAGGACGACCTTCCATGAATAGACAAGGAGCGAGGTGCTTCTCGCTTGGTGCCCTGTATGTGCTCTGTATGCGGGTACGCTGCGCATATTGCTTGTGTGCGAGCTCATTCCTCAGAGTCGAGACAGCGGTTGCCGCAGGACATTCGGTTGGCGAAGAAAGGACCGGTCACGCGGACATGTGGATAATGAGCATCGTGATAAGTGTTTCTCTGATAGTATTATGTCTCGGACTGACAGACTCCGAGATAATGCAGGTAGTCCTGCCCTTGCCTCGAACGTGGGGGACGGAGCTATGCCGGACCCAACAACTAGGCCGTTAATCCTGTTGCCGCGCGGCGAGTGAGTACTTACGTCGCTTCCAGAGATGTCAATATGTATCGATATGAAGCTCATCGCGGCGTACTTGACACGGCGGTGCGTCGGTCGCGGACACATGACAGCACTTCTCTCCATCGCTAACGCAGACAGTTCGGTTCAACGATAGCAGGAGCCGGAACATTGTAACACAATGATGTACCTGTTCCGAAGACACCTCCCGTCATGGTTTGGCTGAATCGAAATAAGGCTGTCTTTCTTACCGTACCATAGAAGTGGGATTCATCGTTTCTCGTGGGGCGGTTCTAGTCGAATAAATATCAAATTACGCGGGTGCTACAAAGAGACGTACGGAGGTGTATCTGGCGTGAATACGCTCTAGAGCTTTCCATCCTCGCCTGCTCTTATATATCGGCAATGCTCCTCGTCAGAGTAGCTACCGTCTACGGGAACCCTTATGAACACGACACTATCAGACTACGTTTGTCCTTTACTGGAGAACAACACTCCCCCGGTCAATGCATCCCATACTCGAACTGTACAATCCCATGAGCCCGATACTATCCTTCTTCCATCCGGCGACCACGCGACTGAGTAAATCCAATTGGTATGTCCCGTCAGTGGACCGAGGATCGTCGATCGTGTCGCGACATCCCAGATTCGGATCGTTTGATCGGCAGATGCGGAAGCCAGACGGGTGCCCTCTGGTGAGAACGCGACGGAAGTGACAGTATCATGATGTCCCCTAAGTGGACTGCCTATCGCCTCGCCTGTCGCGACCGACCAGATTCGGATGGTATCGTCCCCGGAAGCAAGGCAGGTGCCATCAGGCGAGAATGAGACCGACGTGACGGAGAATGTGTGTCCACGCAATGGCTCGCCCACGGGTTCACCGGTGGAGGTGTCCCATATTCGGATAGTCTCGTCCTCAGAACCCGATGCTAGGAGTGTCCCGTCCGGCGAGAATGCAACAGACCGCACCTGGTCTGTATGGCCATGCAGTGGACCGACCGTCGCTTTGCCGGTCCTGGCATCCCATAGAATAATTGTGCCATCAACATACCCTGAAGCAATGCTCTTGCCGTCCGGAGAGATGGCTACGGTATTGACGGCTTGTTCATGGGCCGGGATGTCGAACAGCTTCTCCCCGGTCACGGCATCCCATACAAAGACATGTCCTTGACTATCTCCAGATACTATCCTGTCTCCCGTGGCGGAGAAAGCAACCGCGTAGACACAGCCTCTGTGACTCAGGTGAGAATATCGCAGCACCCCCGTCGTCGAATCCCATACTTGTACAGTCAGATCAAAAGACGCGCTTGCAATGTACTGGCCATCTGGAGAGAAGGTGACACTCAAGACCCAGCTGGTATGGTGGCAGAGTGGCACGGGAGCTGAGAGACGCTCCTTCGGTTCGGATGTGAGATAGATTTGCCGAATACGATTCGTGGGCGGCGCAGACTCTAGTCCGTCAGCATAGACTGCCACCGGATTGTCGAGCACGGTGTGGCGGCTCAAAATATGCCGGAGGAATTGAAGGGCGTGCTGAACCAACGCGGTGTCTAATCCTCCGGGGTTCTGGTTAAACGTTGTATCTGATGAGTATATGCACCACCGTCGTAGTGGTAAGATCACGCACGCGCATAACCCAGTCGATCAGGACTCCCAGCTGACCAATAGCATCGTAGCCCGGATCCGACTGTCGGAGCACCAGGATAACATGAATCCATTTCAGGTAAAACTTTGAGAAAAATTGACCGATCCTTTCCGCCATGCTCTCGTCCGGCGTACTCATCTGCTCAACGTGGTACATCCAATATTGACTTGCATAGGGAACTTGCGGGTGCTCCGCCAGACGCAGGCTTTCAATATCCCGAGGATCCTTCATATGTGCGTCCACATACTCCTGTATTCGTGAGAGACAATGTGTTGCTATGGTCTTATGATAGTCTTCAGCACTGATATACCATCCTGCGGCCCCAGAAATTGTCTCGTATTCCAAGTATTCATAGAATGACTTGTGTAAGAACCGGACAGGCTGTGAAACACTTGAAGTCACGAGCGTCTTGAGCCTGTCGAACGTATCGCTAGCCAATCGACCATTGGCAAGGAGCCTGCCGATGACCTCCGGCGTCATCCCAGGGGGAGTTTGAGCGACGACGACGGTGCCTACAAAGTCGCGTATTTCATTCTTGATGGACGTGCGACTTATGTCCCCGACCAAATATTCCAAGGTGGTCTCGTACATCCGACGGAGGCGTTCATCGGTATCGGGGACTGTGTGTGTGGCATCGCCTAGAACAAGCTTGATATGCTCGTCCGGACGTACCCTGATGAACTCGTAGGTCAAGGACGCCCAAATGAAGAGACCTCCTGCGCGGGCGGTAAGCTGTTGAAGAATATCGTCTTCGCTGAGCTCGGTACTTCGGAGTCGCCCGGAAATCTCTGCAATCTTCGTCTGGAAATAGAGACGGATATCCCGAGCAGCCTGCTCAGTATTCACGTCGATCCACAGTGGCCGTATGATCCCATTATTCCGCGGACTCAGCAGCACTTCGGAGATGTCGGGGGTGGGTCGACTGGTCAGTATGAAACGGATGAAGCTCAGGCTTGGGCCGAATCCCTTTGAGATGACATCCTTGAGCAGGAGCTCTCGCGCTTGTCCTTGGGTGCACTCGTCCAGCGCATCCACCAGGACCATGAGAGGACCGCCGTCCTTCAACCCGTTGACACTCATCAGAGGCTCGACAACCAGGCGCTGGAACTGCTGATGCGGCGACAAGATCTGCAAGTCCGGGATATTTCCAACAGCCTTCGCAACACCATCACCGATACGGTCGTCAAACTCGGCTAGTTTGTACGCCAACGTCGTTACGAACCGCCTTGCATCGCGCATTCCAAGTGCCCCGTCTCGGCGAAAAAGGATGAACGCGCCAAGACGCCCTCGAGGACCAATGTTAGAGACGTGGTCCGCGATGCTGAACGCCAGCGTCGTCTTCCCCGATCCCAAAGGCCCAGTGAGCCACAATACAGAGTTGTCGTCCCGAGAGAACCACTGCAAGATGTCGTTGATGTACTCCGTGCGTGTGCCACCAAGGCAACGGCTATCGGCACTCCCGTCTTGCGGGTGAGGCTGGAGTCGTTGAAGAAGGGTTTGCCGCTCTGCAGCGATAGGATAGTCGTCAACGATCCCATAATCCAGGGAATCTGCCTGAAGCCTTACCCAGAAATTTGATACCTTCGTACGCAGCAAGAGAAACGACAGTGATTTTCCTTACTGCCTTGCTTCTGAATGCACCTTGAAACTCTACAAAGGCAGTTTGAAATGCTTCCATTTTCTTATCAGCAGCGAGATTAGTCAGGCGACCTAAATAAACTCGTTACTATTTGTAGTTTAGGACCAGGGGAAAGGTCAGCGTACGGAAGAAACCTCCGGAGAAGTATTGCGAAAGGAACAGCGCACACTCGGATGTCTGCTTCATCAGATCACCAAAGATTGTCTGGAACTCATTCAGTTTTTGAAGCATATCGTCCTCCCGCGCGAGTTCGTACGCCGCGACCATGGAGTTCCATAGGTCAAGTGCCTTTTTGGTCCGCGTCCGCTCAGCTTGCAAGACCTGCATGCAGTGTTATAATTCAATAGGCATATGACAGCCGGGAGTATATTGCGCACATTCCATGCTATGGAGAGCAAGCTCCACGCTGCTGCTGCAAAGGGGTGGATCTGCGAGAATAGTTTGAACTATGGATCTCCTGGGAAGTTGCCCGGTCCCTGGACGTACCTTGGCAACCTCATCGAAGAACGCCTTAAATGGCTCAATAGACTCGAGCACAGAGGAGATCGACGACCCATTTTCTGCAACATTCTCGGCTGGCCCGTGCAGCGCTGTGACTACATCGTTCACGTGCGTGAGCCGTGAATTAGCGACGTCGTTGCCCGGATGAAAAGACGGCAGCAGGGCATCATTAACCGTCTCATGACGAGTGCAGCATACGATCCGGATAGTGGGGCCGACATCTCTGCTGGCACATTTCAGACCAAGGTCCAGTTCCTGCCCTTCATGACAGTGTCGGAATAAGAAGCACGAGTAGCTATACTGAACTCACCATTGTGATCGTGAAAGAATTGAAACACTCGTTCAATACTCCCTACAATCTGTGACCCCCTCCATCGCGTATAATGCAGAGTAAGGGAGACGGGAGTTCGGGCATCGATATCGGAACTGAGGTGCCAATAAGCACTGCTTCAGTGAAAGAAGAGCGAGGACGTACAGAATAATGGGAGTGGGCCATGTATGCGACGACCCATGAACGCTTACGAGCTTCGTTTGCTGGACAACCGTCCCTGATCGGATACGCATGAACACCTTCGTTAGCCTTTCACCAGCATCTACAGGGGGGAGTCCTTCCACCCTAATGTCTGGCACACACCGTTAGTGCAACATCCCTTCCAGAAGTTCATACGTACTTGTGACGAGAAGGAACACAGAATCGCTTTCGCCATTCATAGTTGCTGAGAAAAGTGGGGATGGCAAGGATCGCCAATGAGAGAACTTGAGCGGGAGGATGGACAGAGGGTGTTATTGCCTTGCTGTGCATGGAACACGACAAGACCGCGAGGCACTGCGGTATACATAGCTCCGGGCGTCTAGATCGGGAGATACGCGATCAGATACGCACAGCATTCCTATAATATTAAGACCTCAAATTAGCACAATGAAGTGACGGCGGGGCGCTTAGAAACAGCACAGCCCCAGATGCCAGGTCCTGGATCTTGCATTTCGAACCTTCGCAACGCATTTCCAACATACCGTAGCACATTGGCTATAATCGGAGCCTCAATGCCGTAGCAGTAACAAGTACCTCTATGCCATTACCTACAGCAATTCATATTCAGTATCGCAGCTTCAGAATGAGACATGAATGAGATGTACCATTCCCATAGTGATCAAGGATACGCCCCAGGCGGCAGGTAGTACGCAACGATTAGTCGCTGTGAGGCATATAAGTGGGCCATTAATCAGGGATGGGCTGAATGCCGCACGGAAAGATACACGAGGCCGTCGGTCAGCTGAACACCAGCGCGGTCCTGCGAGAAATAGACAAGAATGCAGGACAAGTTTTCTTCGCTAAAGCCATATGAAGACGGTGCGATGGTCATGGTATAGCCAATGATGTATGGATGCTCTGGTAGACAGTATCGCCGAGTTATTTGTCTTCAGCGACGCGGTCACTCCACCTGCAAGTCTTAAGCTACGGAGGCCAGGATGCCTATGAGTCCGCGAGTGTGTTCACATATGCGCAATTAGTAAAGCTGATAATGGAATAGATCTAGAGATCCGTCGAGGGCGACTTCGTGCGCGGTTCCAGAGGTACTTCGCTGAGTATTGGCGATCCAAGCAAATAAAAATCTGGCGGTTTATAGAGGTCGCTGTCAGAAGCAGTGCAGAATCATTCAGACGGATATCGACCGAGTCAAGACAACAGGACCGCTGCCTTGTGCTTGTGCTTGACCAATGTTCGGTATTAATGGTGGGTTATAGACGCAATGGACACGAAATCCAGATCTCGTCGTCAGAGTCACGAGTGTGAGCCTTGAAGCTCGAGCTTGAGCGTTTGAGCCTACGGTTTTAGGGGAAGAAGAAGCACTAGCGCTTTCGTCATGATCAAGACAGGCTGTTCCATGCTTGAGCTTGGATAAGGGTTACCGTAGCGAGGTCAGACGCTCCGATTTCAAAACATGCCCGCCGGACGCACCAGTGTTTGACAGGCATACGCACCCGGACTATGTCCAGCTGTACCAAGTTCCGGACATCGTCTTACACACCGTACGTCGTCACCCTCATTGAGCTGCGCCATATAAGCCAGTCATCGCGAGTACGCAATTAGTACGGGAAGTCGGCTTAAGTTGATTGAGGTTCCGCTCTTTGCATTGTCCGAGGAAGGATAACGTTGTTGCTTTTGAATGCCAGGAACAAATACTCGATGCAATGAGAGGCGAATGAGATTATGAGGGTGTAGGACGCTGACAGCGAGTCGCGATGCGCCGCCCTCAACGTTGCACGTGATGCTCTGCAGTCCATGCGGTCAGGTGACCTATAGAGACGCGTCTGTGGCGGCGAGTCGAGGCTGTCCACGGATGTGCCACATTTAGCGGTCCGGATTGGTTGATGGTAACAGAGGATCCAGTGAAGTATGTTGTAGGTTTATATTGAAGATAATGAGCCCTTGATGCGTGCGATTAAAGCCAGGGAAAGGAGTGCAAGGGCAAGAATGCCCCTGCGATCGACTGGTGAGGTATACTGACAATATTACGATATTGAACTAAGCGCTTGATATTGAGCAGATAGCAACCAGAGGAAGTAAACATCAATGGACTATTCAAGATGGAGGTAGCGGCGCGGTCTGGGATTGAGAACGATAATTACTACGATTGAACTTCGTCGCCTTGGGTGCTGCGGCAGGATATGGGATTCGGAGAGACAGATAGAGAGCCAAGATTATTCTTCTGCATTCCTTCATAGTGGTCGGCTGGTGTCACGCGGTGTCTCGAAGACGAATGGCATAAGCGTAGTATCTTCCTCCACATCGGGACTTTCTGTCAAGCTATGATACCCAGGCGGCGCCTCCGAAATGCTTTGCAAGTCGTCCATCACCGACACATCCACCGACGCCGGCCTGCTGTGTCCCGCAGCTGACTTGGGTATCCGCCGCTAACGTTGACGAGAAGGACTGGTGGGAGTATCGTGTCGGGAGAAATACATGTCAAGGCGATGTTTTGCATGCCTCGGCCTGTGTCAACCGGGAAAGGGTCGACGCTGCTGGCGTTGTCTGGCCTCGCATAGTTCTGCGTCGGCGAGAAATGGGTGGGTATTGTATGATTCCCAACTCCGGGGCAGCTAGCTGAAGCCCCAGAAACCCAGTCGCTCGACTTCAAAGATGATGACCGATACATTAGGCGGGAGCACTGTCATGATGATCACATAAGTTGCCAGAGGCGGCGTTAGATAGAATGGGGTCTGGTGCTGGACGCCGTTGTGGGAGGTAAGGACGTCGTATATAAGTCTCCATCCCGGCTGAGATCCATCGTCCAAAACGAAGGATGCGTTGGCACCGTCCTTGTCGACGGTTCCATACACCGCCGCCCAAACGCCTGTATGCTGGTCAGCCTGCCAATTGCAGAGGTACGAAATTGGGACTTGCCTACGAAACTAAACTTGCATTTGCGCGCGAGCCACATTGCTGACCTGGGTGGTGCTGTCGTACTTGCCCTTTGTACCTTCTAGCGACCAAGGTCCTGTATAATTGATTCGAAGAGTATCCCGGTTGTCAATTATAACTTGCGTTGAATTCATGGAAGCAGGGGGGCAAATTGAAACTCCAGCGCCGGAACTGACACTCGAGGTATGTAGCCAAGGTTGACGAGTGAGAGCGCCAATCTGTATGCCAGCATAGCCTCTAGCCATGTGCTGTAATTGCCACTCCACCGATTCCTTTCCACTTGAAAGTCATTTATATTCTCGGATCATTCGATGGATAGTCGCCACAGATATATGAACTTCGGACATAAGTCAAAGTTCACATATATGAATGGCATGGTGCGAAAAACGTACTCCGTAGAGGCTGTCTGGGGAAAGGCTCCCTGCTAGCTCGTCACTGGGGACAGCACAACAGAGATGTTTGTCGACCGCCACTATTATTCCTAGAACCGAGCGATTCAATCCTCTTATTCATACCCACTGGCCGAATGAGGTAGATGGGTTACCCAGCGCCTACGGGAACGCCCAGCTTGTCGGGATACCAGCTGCGCGATCTGTATAGTACCATAATAGTATAAGCAATGCGAATCAGGAGATGTCAACGCGACATACGCACGTCTCATCGCGCAAATGAGCTTGGGATGTTGGCTTGCAGCCCAAGTGAAACGATCGAAGTCAAGTCGAATCGTAGTTCCAGCTCCCTAAGACAGCTATTAGTAGCACAAACCGTTTTCCATCCCTAGACTCGACGTTCAACCTCAGTAGCCTGTCAAGCTGCCAACTGGGATGGACATCGGATCTGTGATTGCTGATCGCATAGCGACGGTATTACTATCGTCAGCCGCCCATCCCTTATAGACCGATGTAATGAATCACAGAGCAATACTCACCACGCTTAATACGTATTCTTGCGAGAAGGGCTGCCAATACCGATGCCGCCCGTTAGGCTTTAAGCCTTGATCAACATTCGGGAAAAATTCTGGAAAAATCTCTGTCGACGACAACCAGCCTCGGAGATGGTAGCAGGAGTCTCATAAATCCAGTCGCTCATCGGCTGCACGTTTCCGTCTTGCAGTAATACAGTAGTACTGGTTCATCGGCTAGCAGTTTTCACCTCTCGCAAGAGAGATGCGATGTGCGACTATAAGATGCTTATAGTCGCGCCATAAAGGCCTATTCCAGGACGTGGCACCCGTGATGCAACTATAATACGGGCAAAGAGTCCCGTCCTGGTGTTGCCCGCGCGGTGACAAGTGTTGATCGACAATTTGGTGGCAGCGGCGCCTGCATTACTGGCTACTGCAAGTGCTAGCACTCCAGTAAGGCAGGCCCTTGTCCTTGTCAATTCTTCCATAACGACGGATAACGCACCATGTAAAATTGCGGTCTCTTAGCCCATGTTCGCAAAGTCTGTTTCACCGATCTAGTAGGGGACCTACAGATGGCAACATAGCTGAATCGACTATTGATACCTTCCCTGCTGAAAGCCGTCAGTGAGATAGCGACGAACACCCTGGACCTGTCATGACTATACCTGCTACGATTCCACCCCAGTTGCACCTAAGCAGCACATATAACGCAAAAGATCACACTGCCGCATCAAGCTCTTTCGACCCTACCTGAAGAGGCACATACTCCTCCTCAGCTTCACTCCGGGCCGCCCGCCGCGTTCGGATCTCCCCGACGCAAAAGTGCACCGCATACGTGCTCAGCAGGGTAGCCGCGGCCTGGACACCGAAAGCGATCTTGTAGGTACTCGCTTCGTACGTGACCGGCCAAAGGAATCTGCGAGATAGGCATCAGCACACACGAGGGACGCGAGCGGGCTCTGTACTTACGTGCCCAGAAGCGTCCCAGCGGACCCAGCGAGGCCGGAGAAGAACCGCGCACTCTTAATCTCCGAAGGGTCGCTGAACAGCGCGGGCGGAAGGGACACGAACGCGAAGAGGCTCGTCAGCCGCCCGATGTCGTGCAGCGGCATCACGACTCTGCGAGCACGATCAGCACTGACAGCGAGGTAAGCAGAACAATTGCACGTACAACGCAGGCACGAGCAAGAACCGGTGCGTCGTCAGTGACGCGATGCCAAAGCCCACAAAGGCGAGCAGGCTGCATAGCCACTGCAGGGCCAACTGGCCGGCCATGAACTCGGGTGTGATGGTGCGGAACTTCCTGGTGACACACAGCGTCGGTCCTCCTGCATGCATGAGAGCGCGGAGACGAGCGCGACTCACCTGCTGATGCCAATTCGCAGCAACGCAGGCACGATCCACGGGCACGCGCTCGCGAGCAGCCACCCCGGCGTCATCTTCTCGACCCCGCACGCGCCCGCGACGATCACAGGCCAGAATGTGGCGTACGTCAAGGCCATCTCGCTGGGCATCTGCAGCAGCGCGTGTTTCCACAGCGTCGCGTTCCTGAGGACGGAGAAAGTGAGGCGCGCGTTCGGATCGGGCGCGCTGATCATGGGGGAGCGCTGGGTCGACCGCTGTTCTAAGAGCGCGCGCTCCGCCTGGGTGGGCCACGCGGCGGTCTCGGGGAAGCGAGGGTGGCGCCAGTACACGAGTGGCGCGTAGTATATCGCGAATGCCGTGCCCACTGTCAATAGGATGGACCTAAATGCGACGCGTCAGCCGATACTCATCGGGTGTGCAATGCCGTACCACCAGTCGTGTTCGCCTGGTAGGCCTTTCCATTGCGCCATGAATACGAGTATCGAGACGTTAATAGCGGCCCAGATGTTCGCAGACGCGGCACCGCTCCCGATGAGCCTGACTTCCTTACTGGTGTACCAGCTCCGGATGAGAACGGCGAGGGAGTACTCGAGAGCAGCGTCTACGATGCCCAAGAGAAAGAGGATGCATATGGCTCGCGGGTATCTGATGTAAATGCCATAGAAGTAAATGTGAAACCTACAGCGACGAGATACGTACGAGGGAAAGACGCCTGAGAATGTGCGGGTGAGGCGTGATGTGAACAAGCAAGGGGGAAAACGCACTCAAGAGGACAAGGAGGACGCCCATAGCGCATGCGAAACCCGGAAGTGATGCGTGCGACTTGCATACCTTGTTTCTGACCCTGTTGACAGAGATCGCTCGGTACTCTAAGTACTGGTGAAATCAACATTGCCCTCACCAATCGAGTCTTACAGGAGAAATCATGTGTCCGATTCGCATCATGGCAATCAGCACATTGAACCGCGTCCCCTCGAGCTTCAGCGCTTCTGCGAGCCCGAACAGCGTCGCGATTCTAGCGGAGGTGTCACAATGCTTAAAGCTTAGAGCGCGGAAAGTAGCACGGGTAAATACGCACGTCAAGATTGAGCCGACCATCTGAGCGGTTGGACTGAGCTTGTCATATAGAGTCCAATGCAGATGGTTCGTACATCACCTGCGTTGTTCAGCTGCGTAGCAATGCCAAACTTCTTGTCGAGCTGCTCGACGAGGCTCTTCTCGAGCGCGTCCTTTCCGTCCCCGGACCCAGATGTCCCTGCTGCGACGGTCTCCTCCCTGCTCGGCTTGACCATTGAGATATCGGCTGAATCCTGGACTTTCTTGGGACCAGTCATATTGAGTTTGGTGCGAGGGTTATACCTTGATATGAAAGCTCAGTCAAAACGGCTATGTCTCGAGAGTCACTTACCACGGTAGCTGCATCGTTATGGGCGCATGATGGCAGTAGCTAACAGAGCGGGATTTAGGGTATAGCGATATGTTAATCGAATAGGTATCGAAGATGTTATATTTAGCATAAGATGCAAAAAGCAGGCTAAATGTAATTCTAATATTTAATATTCTTGTGATAAAATATAAAATCTTCCAACATTATATATTCCTTGCTACATGATCTTACCGCGCTCGTACAACACATCGTATCGCAGCTTTCCCTTACTACTTACTGCCGCTTACTACGGACTGTAACCACCAGTATGCTTCTCGATAATCGAACCGGCGATATTGGAGAGTCATGAAGCTTATTCACGGAGCTACCTAGGCCCGGGTTCTCCAGTCTACAGTGTACAGCAGTTAATAAGATAGATGTATCCATATATACATGTGTACACGCCATATAGTGAGCCTCTCACATCGAGAACCAAGTCCAAGTCCGCACGAAGTAACTTAGCCTACAGAAAACCGATCTCCCCAAGCAGTCCGTTGTCCTTCACGAAGCTCGTCCACCGCTGGTCCATGCGCGCGCCCCTGTCCTGGGCAGACTGCTCCGCACTCTCCGGCTGGGCGAAATTGGCTCTGGGGTCGGCCGTCGGCCCTGGGTAGAATACCGGCGTTTGGGGAGCGAATCCCGCAGACGACGGAAACGCGGGCTGCTGGCCATACCCAGCCGTCGACGGCCCGGCTTGCGCGAATGAGATGTCCAACGGCGCGACATGCCCCATCTGGAGAGACTGGTACGAGCCCTGGTTGTGTGGGCCAACCCAAGGAAACGCGTTGCTCGGCTCGCCATAGTGCGGCTGGTTAAACGAAGATGGCTGTTGCGGGGGAGGAAGGTAATGCCCATCGTACGCGTCATAGTAGTTGTACGCCCAATCATGTCCTGCCATATCCTCAGATGGGCCCGCGGGACTGTTGCCAGGCCGATCGGGAGTGAGGTGCGCGGAAGAGGCGTAGGACCCAGACGTCGCCGGGGTGGTGCACGCCGAGCTGCGGGCCTTCTCCAGGCCCCGGAGCGAACGCGAGCGACGTCGGGACACGACCCTGCTCGCTCTCCCGGCAAAGATCGACAGCTCGTCTTCCGTATCGTCTTGACTCGGACCTGAGATAGCTTCCGGGCCCTCCTTGTCGACCGTATTGTACGCCTCCCGAGCCTTCTTCCTCAATCGAACGAGGATGGGCTGCATGGGACCACTGTCAACGAGTGGATATAGCTGCCTCGTCGTGCACTCACCAACGCTTCAGCTGCACGCCGGTTTATCGGCGCCGCTTTCGTCAACAGAACGTACGCTTGCTCCAACTCCTCCATAGCAGCCTGCGCCAGGGCAGAATGAGGACCCTTGATAACGACCGCTCCAAATACAACCTGCACAAGGTCATGGGACTCTGGACCGCATAGCAAAGGCAAAGAATTGACGTACAGCAGCTGAGAATGCAAATGACCAGAGATACCAGACTGGGGCAACGATGTCGGGATAGCGGCCGAACATGTCTCGTGTTGCGGTGAGGATGGTCCTGGCCGCTCGATACGTGACAAGGAACGAACGATTGTACTCGCTGAGCAGTGGGTTGTCCGGATGGTCCAGTATGGCCTGGATAAAGTAACTCCTATGGATGTAAAGCAAAACTGCGCACACGTCAGATCATATGTGCCTGCGCCAGCGACGAAGACGCTCACTAATCTCGCGCGAATGTGAGATCAGAAGGCAGAGCAGTGTGAGTTTCATATTCTCCTGGACGGGTTCAGACGCAGGATCCGGCGACTCGTATGATGGCGGCGCGGGAAAGCTCTCCACTTTCTGTCCGAGTTCTTGGATCTTGGAATACGTCGGCGTGGCTGGGATAACCGCTTGCGCAGCGACCTCTGCCACGCACGTCGCACAAAACTGGAATTGCCATCTTTCCGCTAAAACACGTCGACGCTCGCCACAAGGCCTTGTTTGAGCGCACACATACCTTCAGTAATTGCCGGGTCCTCGGCTTCGGGAAACTTGCAGTCCACAGAGGAGATATGACACGCCATCGGACGTCCTGTGATGAGACTCTGCAATCCCGCACGATCAACACCAAGCCTGTGGCGTCGCGAGCATTGCCTACCTGCCACACATCAAAGACAAAGATATCCCAGAATAGCCGCCGCCTTCGCTCCACCATCTTCGGAGGCAGACCCCAGCGTGCTCCGTCCCGATCTGCGAAAACTCGGCAGGTGATCTTGCAGTCGGAACCGAGAGAAACTTACGAAGGCCCAACTACGCAACACGCTAAGCTCTTGTCCGACTCGTATGACAGAACTGATGCTAACCGTATGAGACAAGTGCGCCGCCAACGTGACGAAGGACCATGTAGACTCCATCCTGGATTCCCTGTCTACCACGTCGTCCCCACGCATGGACATGTACACGCTTAAAAGTTCGAATGTCTGTACGGTAGCAATTGATGGCTTGTCGAGTATCGAGCGTAGACAAAGAGATCCCCTAGCAAGCTGGAAATAGCGCTCGGCTTCTACTCTATTCGGCGCAGACGACGACGCTTCCATGACCGTGCCGATGGCGATGACAGTGAACAGGAGTGCGAGTGCGTGAGGACCGGTGCAATCCTCGGAAGGGTTGTCCCCATATTTCCCGTATACTGTCGGCAGAAGGTCGTCGATGAGCTGTGATTTAGCAACTGCGCGGTATATCCAGGTGATGCGGTCCCCGAAAGCCTCGCAAAGGCCAAGTGCGCGCTCGTACGAAGGGAGTTGGGCTTCGATCATCTTCTGTATAGCACCAACGGGGCCGTCCAGGTGAAACGGAAAGAATCGGGCGAAGCGCACGACGACCTCTGGAACAACAGAGCTATCTGGAGTAGCCTCGCCATCGCTGGCCTCAGTGCTTGAGCCTGATTGCACAGGACTGTCGTCTCCCTACGTTTTGTTAGTTGATGTGTACCCGCCCAGAATATGCCTTACCCGTAACAAACTCTGCACGGAAATTCAATAATCGAAAGAGTAGTATGTAATTACGATAGATACATACCTCTGCACCTCCTGATGGCCCAAAGAAACGAGGAACGCCATTCTCCGACACGGTTAGCGTCCCAAAAAATTCGCTGAGCTGTTGTTCTGCGACGGGTGTCTTAGATCCGACGTCGATGTTCATAGCAAGCGTCTCAACGCTGGATGTCGAGTCTCCATTCTGTTGTAGGAGAGGGTGGGGCTCCGTCGAAGCCTGGGCATGCGATGTGGCAAGCGCGTCTTCCAAGTCCCGTACGCGTTTCGTTAGGGATGTGATCTGGTCATGCAGATGTTCGGTCGCGGCCAAGACGGACCTGCGTGTCGGTCGTAAGAGAAGTTGACAAAGTCGTGAACTTATCAGGAAAAGGACATTATCCTACAGCTGCCTACGGACCTATATAGGTCGTCATAGGCAGCCTGTAGGGACCCATAGGTCCATAGGATAATGCCTGTTTCCTGACGAACCTGTGGGCGACATACCGAGTGCCCTGACCAGTCGTTAAGCTGTCTAGGTGTTGTTAGGATGGTGATACTACGTTCCCAACCAATCGCCACTCACCATTCGGACACAGGGACTCGCAGCCTCTTCTCTAGCGCATGCCGACCGGGTCATCAATAGAGCGAGCCAGGATAAGATGTTTCTTTACGCACCCGACATGACTGGCACGGAACCTGCTTGTCACATTTGATTTTTAACCTTAAACAATGGATAGACCGCCTCTTTGGTAAAGAGCATTCCCTCCATTACTGACGAGCGTCGATCGCACCTCCGACACTCGGCACATGAGATTTCGCCTCTGCTCCGCTTCAATTCGATCTCACGCACTTGGTGTCCATCCAGTGCGTCCTTCCTATGCAAGCGTCGGCCGCTGCCTTTGCTGGGTTCAGGTGGCATCAGAGAAGAGGGAGGTGTTAGGAGGCGCTCTTGCCCAGCATGTAAAAGAGCGTATGATGGCGGCACTGACGAAAGCCGAGGTGGGTTTAATAATCTCCCTCGTCCGGCCTCTTTACCAAGGCGGTTCTCACGAGTTGTTAATTAGCCGAGCGATGAGCCGCGTCTGAGATCTGAGTGACTGATAGCCTTCTGATGCTTGCCTAGTGCGAGAACGCTACGAAGCTCGCAGTTGTCCAAATTCCTGTCGGAGTCAGTTTAATGCCCGAGCACTAGTGAGTGGCAATGAGCTTAAGGCGAAGACGCTGGCTACTGAGACGCTGTGTCGTCAGTGAACCACCGCACGAGAATTATACTCGGAATTTACAGCCGGTCGCAGCCTATTTTACCGCGTGTCCAGTTAGTAGGAAAGAGTACGGAAATCGTGTCAGCAGATGATATTCCTGCCGTCTTCGTTCTCGTTGGGGTCAGACCTCAGAGATCACGTGATATATTTAGGGCAGGTTTAATCACACCAGAGCCACAGAGTCAGAGCGTGTGGCGCGATCAGACAGCAGAACCGAAGACCGAGTGCTGGGATAGTTTCGCCTAAAGCCGAAGTTTCAATAATTGAACCTTCAGAACTGCCAAGCCTTCAAAGGGATGCGGTGAGTGGGCAAAGAATCCAGTGGGCCGACGAGGACGACGAGAAGAATATGGGAGAAACTGGGACGCGACGCGTCGTACACAGGAAAAAGAGCCATCACTGACTAAGCATCATGCACATGCGTGGCAAGCACTCCCACGCCTCACCGTTCGCAAGCTCAGGCTTAGGAATATGTCGGACTAATTCAAAAGCACTAGATCCGGTCTTTCCCTGTCGAGCTCGAGTTTTACGGTTGGCTCTTGGAAGGTTTGCAACTCATGAAGAGCACGAGTATAGTCCTCCTCTTTCCAAGCATTATTTCCCTAATAGTCGATAGCTCACAGTGTAAGAATAACAGGGAATAAGCTTGAGAAATGGTACGTCAAACCGAACCAGCTATACTTGCTGAGAGCGTATTCCACTGTCAGTTCTCAGTGCGGAGCCGTCAAGCTAGTCAGTCTACTAAGCATCAGTCAACGTAATTTATCCACGTTACGGCAAATGTGCGTCCAGTCGGGGGTACAATTGAGGTAGGCTACTCGGTACATAGACGCAAGCCTGCGAGCGAGACGATAAAAATACACGCGGGGAAATTTGTATGTCCACATGTCATACAGCGGGATACAACACGTCCAAAGGAAGGACAGTATATTCCAAATACTGCATAACCACGATGTTCAGTTGAATACTCTCCCAAGACCACCGCACGTATTACAAGTGTCAGAGAAAAGTAGGACCGATATAGACCCGCGTCCACGACACTGCCAGCACAAGTTGCCTCCAATCCTCGGATCCCCGGGGTTCACGACAGCCGCTCCCGGAGGAGGGCTGTGAAAATATGAACCTGTGGGTTCTGACACTGACCCAGGATACGTCATCGGTCTCGGGGACCCAGTGCTTGATGGAGCTCGGAGCGACGAAGAGGAGGATGAGTTGAGGTGAGGAGGCGAGAAGGAAGGCAGAGGACGCTGGAAGGTCTTGTTCGTGCTTGATGAGGGTTCTGCCGCCGAAGAAGGGTTCCAGGGCGTATACGTAATGGCGCCAGAGTACGGCTTTGAATATTTGTCCCAGCATTTGTTGCACGGATGCGATGGGTCGAAGTTCTTATAGCCAGTATTACGACCTATCGATATAAGTATCAGCTGGTTCATCGGATACTGACGGACAGAGACACACATTTATGACATTCATACCCAGCGGGATACACAAGAAGCTTCCCATCGCGAAGCAGAGGGTGACCAGGCACCGGTGTGCGAGTCGGTCGCCCATCGTCAGGGACACCACCGGCACCATTCGCGTTCGATTGGGTAGTTGGTCTTCCTGGAGGCGGTGCATACTTCCCGGAGCCTGAGGACGGTGGCTGAGCAGGCGGGGGTGCATAACGTGATTGCTGTGTCATTCGCGAAGATTGAGATCCTCCCGTTTCCAAATCGTCTCCAATACTGGCAGGCCCAGTACCAGCAGCATAGAAGTCACGAGCAAAGTCTGAGATATGCGTATCCTGAACCGGAGCGGCATACCCTTGCGAGGAGGCCGATACAGCAGCCTCGGAGACGTGCCGACGCTGTGACGGATGTCGAGGAGGGGGTGCGACTCTACTTGTACCGGAAGACGTGCCCGCTCCGGTATTCTGATGATAGATCGAGCCCGGGTAGCCCGACGAGCCCGTTGCCTGAGGCGACAAGCGAGGAGGTGGGCCTGCTGGCGGGTGATACTGTGACGAAGATAACCCAGTGCGACTGGGGGAAAATGAAGGTGGGTGCAGGAGAGTCGAGGGTGGCGGTTGGAAAGGTCGGCGAGGCCCAAATTCTACCGAAGCCTCACCATGTCTGCTATCAGCTGTCGTGGAGTATGCCGGTGGTGGTTCATCAGGAAGTGGAGGAAGCTCTTCTGGAGGTGGACTAAGTCGGTCATCGTAACCGTTGACATTCGACGAAGAGGGTGCCTGTATTGGATGCTGCTGGCTCGATGAAGCCGGCGGGCTGATGGAAGAGAATCCTGTCGGCTGAGGGGTGATGTTCGGAGTACGGAATGGATTATGACTGCTCATGTTTCCTTGGACGACTATTCTCTAACGATGTATGTCGGTAACACTTCAGGATATCAACAGACTTTCAATAACGACTTACCCTTTGATAGCTTCTTGGACCCTCCTGATAACTCCTGGCTTTCACTTCCACGGGCTGCCGCAAATGATAGGCTGGAAAGAGGGAAGTATTCTGATCGAGAAATCGTATAGCAGAGTATCTTATGGTGCGAGCGCGCAGTTGTACTGTGCATTGATTACACTAGACGGGAAAGCTGTGCAAACTCGGGCTCGTCCGACAAGCTGATCCGACGGTGTCCGGTTAATTCACCACGTGACGAGAAAGGTTTGATGACCGGACATTTCTCATAATTTGATTTGGGGACGTGGTTTATGCTGGACTGCGAGCGCACTACGTGATACGTAGGCGCGTTTGGAAAGGTCGACCTCGGTTTACAAACACGAATTCGTCTAACCATCTCTCAACGTTCAACTCTGACTGACGCCGCACGTGATAGATACTTGTGCGAACGATTTCATATCAAGATTGATGACCCTAGCAAAAATGATATTGGTCGGAACTGGCTAAAGGGCCGGGACTCGTGTTGTACATGTCAGCCTGAGGGTAACGGGGGAGGTATAGGAATATAGCTGGTATCCACGCAGCTGGCGTCCATCGAGCCCACATCCACGTCCGTACGAGCGTTCTTCGTGCTCTCGTCTCTGTCGCGAAGCTAGCAACTCAGTGAGTTCCAGTGAAGTGATAAAGTCGGTGATTTGACCACCGATGCTCTCGTGGGCAGAAACCTGAGCCCTAACAACTAGCTCTACTGACCTCCCAATATTCCAGTCGCATGCTCCCCGATCATGCGATCCAGGGCGACCAAGGTCATATGGCATCGCTGTTGCGGTAGCGTAAGCCGGGTATCTGTTACACTGAGGATTCAGGTATTGTAGGTCCTGTTGACCCGCCGAAAAGTCTCCAAAGGGTCCACCCTTGACTGCCAGCCAGCAGTCAAGTGTGTGCCCGCTGGAAATTCTTCGGGCGGGCCCGCTGCTCTTGCTGACTGCAATCTCTGGCATGGGTTGGATGATCGCTGTTAATGCAGAGACACTCATGCTATAGCGACGCGACTCACCTGAGCTATCGAAATGTCTTAGACGAGGGTGTAAAGACATCTCCGACGCCTAAGACATAGAACGTACCAATTAGCTTGTGTAAGTCCCATAACCTCAACCCTGAAATATTCCGGCAGACTCGCACTCATGCTCTCTCTCTACCGTCTGTGACCATCTAACGATCTGGCGCATACCCTTTGGAGCGCCAGCAAACTGATGAAATAGGCGTTGGCGGTTATTTGCTGCCGGCCTGCACCAGGATGGTTCTGCACCAACGCCACGTATGCCACGCCTGAAGGCAAGCTCCAGTACGAGCGCAAGCGCGAACTCCCCCTTGCGTCCTGAAGGATATGGATATGTCAGCTGGCAGTAGGTGAGTGGGCAAACGTCTCACACTTGTCTCTAGCGAATGCGTCGGCGCTTGGATATGACACTACATGGTAGTAGTACGTCCGCATGCGTTACACACCGTACGCGAAACAAGAAGTCGAGAGTGCGCTGTCCATGTCAGGCAGGAAGGCCGCCCAGTTGCACAGTGCAGGAGCAGGCTGTGACCTTGTGCCCACCCGAAGAGGGCGTAGGTTAGCCTGCAAGGGAGGCGACAGGCGTCTGGCGACAAACCAGCGGACTGAAAAGGCGAGAGCAAGGTCTTTTGGGGAACCGGGGGGCTTCCTACCTCGGTGGAACAACGTGTATGCAGGCTGGCCATTTAAGGCGAATCCCAGACGACCCTGCGTAAGTCAAGTCAGCCTTGTTGACCAACTGCCAGCTCGAAAATCAGGTCGGTCGAGTTCTGTTCCCCAGATCTGCTTGGATCTCCGACTCCAGGTTAACAGTCCCAACCATATGGCAACCTATGTTGCCGAGTGTCTCGTCTCGTAAAAATTACCGAGGCAGTCCGCGGAGCGGTGTCCAACGATCATCTCAGCCCAGAAAGAGGTAATTTCCCGAACAGAAGGCAAGGCAGCAGCACAGAGCAGCACAGCAGGTTGACTTTACGACCTGTCAACGTCTTCCTCATCTTAAGTACGATCGGTGCCGAGAAACGGGGATAACATAAAAACCCGGGAGCACGCTAACTGCCTCGGTCCAGGAAAACATGCCCGCAGGCTTAACCGTGAAAGTGCGATGGCAACGCAAGCCGGTCGAATCGCCCGCTTGCTTTGACCCGGGTGAGGGCTGAGTTGGCTCCGTATCGCCAAACAAGGAACGCAGCGCCGAGATCCTCGTCGGCCGTGTATTGGTACTGCTGCTCCAACTGTCTGTGCCGCTAGGGGTGAACTAGTAGAACTGCGATAAACGCGGCAACGAAATTGGGGCGTTGCGGCGTGCTCGTTCCTCCACTGCAAGCTCATCGTAAGTGCATTTTGCCTCCGCGCCTCAGCTAAAATTCACGTGGACGGATTATAATACAGGAAAATACAGGAGCGTTTCGAGGATGCTGCTTCCTGACCTGACCTACCGGGCTGTCACGTTACTGCCCTGGCACGCCGGCGACTCTCCGAACTGGCGCGGGATTCTATTGCGTCCGAGGCGTGACGTGGACAGCCACATGCTGGGGTATGTCGGAGTTATGTTTACTCGCGGCGGACTGAGTTCGGGCCTCTGGATAGAGACTACCCAACTCAGTGTCCGAGTAGGTCGGACAGGTCGAGGGTATGTAGACAGCTTACAACTATGGTAGTCAAGTTCTTGACATGTAATATCAAACAGCGGTGGCGGCGGACGTCGTCTTAGGACTAGCAGTTTGTGACTCGATCGGGGGCCAATAAAGCGCTGCGGACCAGGTCTAGGAGCAGGTTCCTAGCGCTGAATATTTGACAGAGCATGGGCACGATTAGTGGGAGTCTAGAGTGATTTTAGAGCGGCGACAAGCTATTCGAGACAGAGGCTACGACGTTTGGTTCTTCGAGAACAGGCACACCGCAAGACGCTGTGATGCAATCAATCCGACTTTTATGATTGACATGCCTGGTGAACAGAATATAGCAATCTGCCTATCTCAAGTTGACGGCCATAGCGATACATTTTCAGTACCCTGGTTTACACTTTAGGTGTGACATACCCAACTGACCTGTTTTCAATGCCCACATTTGTTCATTGGTCTCGGCCCCGCGCGTCACCATAATTCCTATTTGAACGCAAGTAAAATTAGACTGAATACGTCTCGCTGTGAGATATTTCCTCCGGCGATAGTCTGTTATTTTCAACATCTATGCGGTGGAACCGGGGGAGTAAAGTGATTCAACGCAGTGTATATGCTCAGGGTGTGTACGGGACTCACATGGCCTGCACAGCTCCGTAGCCTCGGCATCTGCCTAGAGACTGCTATCGATCTGATATCGTCCTCGAAGCCACCAGCAAGTTCGTTCCAAAGCAGAGACGCAACAGGCGGTCATCAGCGACTTCGGGGAGAGATGACATCGTACTTCACCGGTACCGCTAATCCGCCCAGGCCCTTGATTATCGATGGCACTCCCCTTCGGAACGGGTTTGGAGCTTGGTCTGTCGTCCGTGAGACAGAAGTGCAAGAGCTAGATGAGTAACGAGCCACCTATCATTAGACTCAGATTCCGCGCAAGCCCGCCATTACTGACTGCTGTATTTGGACCGATACCTTTCCAACAGTCCAACAGGCCATAGGTCGTACAAACCGCTGACGACAGGAAGTCAGATCTATGAAGGAACCCCGTCCTGAGCTATTAAAGCGTGGACGTAACGCTTACACGCGGTTTCGCGATTCATGGCGGGTTCGGATTTCATATTGTGTCGACCTGGTCTTCGACATCAGTGCGACGGAAGCGGCGTAGCCAAAGCCACCACCAGCCACGGCGCTAGTGCCGAGTAACATCCCTGGCAAAGATTAGAGACATATGTTCAAGAGCTAGATGTATGACGAGCGACCTATCATTGGACTCGCACTCCCATTGTTGACTGCTGAATTAGGGCTGATATCCTTCCAACAGTATGACCGTTATGAACCACTCACGACAGGAAGTCATATCTATGAAGTAATCCCGTCGTGAGTTATTAAAGCGTGGATGTAACGCTTACATGCAATTTCGACATTCATAACGGGGTCGAATTTCATATTCAGTGGACCTGCTCTTCGACATCAGTGCGATGAAAACGCGGTAGCAAATGCTACGACCAGCCACAGCGCTGGTGCCGAGTAACATCCCTGGAAAAGATTAGAAATGGACGGGGTCCGGGATTTTCAATCGCCACTGACGCACCTCGGCGGAACTCATCGTCCTGTCATGCAAAGAGACAAAGAAGAGACAAAGCACACGTTTCTCGGACCACGACGGATCATCGGCGTCTCAAATTCTATATCGAGTCGGGGTGTGGCTTGTCTTTCCAGCTAGCTCCCACTTGCGAGTCAGTCCGAAAAAATCGTGCAAGAGGAGCAGACTATACCGCTCGCAGGTCAGTTACGCTCTTCTTCTTTATCGCGAACCACTGTTCTAAGCTAGGAGTATGATGAGCAGGCGGATCCACCGGCGATCCGGCGTCCTAAGCATACAATCCGAGTATTCTCATGACGTATATTAACTGCCTTCGACAGCAGTGCGACGGAAGCGCGGGAGGTAGGGAACTATTAACTTGTCTACGGCCACGGTCAGTGAGAACGACACGAGACTCACTCGTTGACAATGGCGCAGCAAATCCGGCCATGCCGAAGTTGCACCTTACTCAGAAGTGTATGATAGTATCACGCAGCTATCTCATTTCACATCTGTATGCAGCGCTTAGCGTCAGTGCGACTGGAGCGGGGGAGGGGATGGCTCACACCGAAGTTACGCTTGGCCTTGAGTCCCTTTCATTGGCTGCGAACGCGATCGGTTCTCGTTGATAGTACGGTGATTCCAGAAATTGGGTTCTACCTGCTCGGTGGCCCGAGTCATTTCAATGGCATCAGTACGCGTACGGTCCACTTTCGTTCGTTCAGTGTATGAAGACTCCCATGGAAAACATCGCACGACCAGGTGCGTGACGATAGACCATCTGCGCGACTCAATTCAGCAACGTAACAGGACATGGTCTACCGTGCCTACCTTCTTTACGAAGATATGTGATGGTATTATGGACCCGGGTGACTAAAGGCATGACTAAGAGCGCTGTCGGTACTGACCCTGTCCCGGATTCTAACCGTTTGACTGCCGTACTAGTCACTGTAGCAACCGTCTATGTCTGATTTGTACTCGCATTTCTAGGGCCCATAGTGAGATCTCACCAGATCTCACTGGAGCACGCTGCAGCGGAAATGGGGTACATACTAACCTATTTCTTATGGAATGTATGCAGGAGTGCGGAGGTGATAGAAGTGGTATGAACGAATCCGACGGTCGGTCCAGGTCCAAAGCGTCAACGGATGTAACCCAGCTCAGTCTCAATTGCAAGGTGGTCGATCATAATGAACATGACGTTGAGTCGGGAAGTCGAAGAAGCAGGAGTATCGTAAGAACCCCCTGAAGCTTCGAAGAGCCGAGGGGGCGAGTGAGGTGATCCCGGTCCCCGCTTCTTGCAAAAAGTCCTATCGCAGCGCGGGTCCGCACAAACTTTTTATCTGATTATCAACCCGCGGCGTAGGGAAAGAGTTGAGAGTGCGATTTCCACGGACGGCGTTCGTGAGCGGGGATCCTCTTGTCCGACCTCCACCGACGCCCACAAGTTCAAGTTCAAGGCGACTCTTGTTCTTGTAAATGGCCGGACCTTGCCCACCTAGAAGACACTCCCGCGACGACAATGGCTTCCAAATAGGGAACCGGCGCCCACGTGGAGATTTTCCCTTGTCGCCGAAGCAGGCTCGACGTCGACTCTGCTCGACCCTTTCCTCCTTTCAAGCTATACGATTAGCGCGGCTGTGGTGTGGACATGACAAGTCAGAATAGACAGGATCACGTCAATAGACAACGTGTTTTCGAAGAGAAGGCACGAACGCAGGCGGAGATGCGATGTCGCTGTTCGGCGGCGGTGGTTCGCAATACATATTTAACATAGGTCCACTCGGCGACCCCAACTCGGCGCAACTGTCAAGCAAAGTCTCGGAACGAGGTCCACCCGGTCACGAAGCGGAGTCCGTCCGCGTGCCTCGCACTGCTTGTTCGTAGACGCAGACGCCCTTGATATCGCGAAGGCGAGAACCTCGCCTTCACACGGTCATGATATCCCTGGAGGCCATGGCGTGCGCTGCCATCGCACTTTCTCTCTACCTTTCCCAGTCGTTACATATACCCACCATGGCCATCCTTCTCCCCATTAATCCTACCTATGCCGTTCAGAGGTCTCTCCTCCACCTCTTCCACATAGTATAATGGCCGGCCCAAAGTTCAGAGTCGCGATATGGTAAGCTTAAGACTCGTCGTACCTGCCTCGCAATCGTGCTGACTCGCTCGCTCGTATCCATGTAGCGGTGGCGGCATCGGCGGCCTCACTCTCGCTCTGACCCTCGCTCGCTACCCCGACATCTCCGTCACGATCTACGAAGCCGCCAAAGACTTCACAGAAATCGGCGCCGGGATCGGGCTCTGGCCGCGCGCGCTCAGCGTCTTCCAGAACCTCGGGCTGCGCGACGACATTGTCAATCTCGCAGGCGGACTCGACCCCAACGCCCCAGGTACGCTATACACCAAGTACTAACTGAATTGAATCGAATGTTGTCCTGATGGGAGGGGCATAGCGCACGTCTTCCACTACCGAAAGAGCGACCAACCAGACGGCGCGAGCTTCTACGACCTCGTCACCCCAGGCGGGCTCCTCCGCCTACACCGCGCCGCCGTGCAACAGCTCCTCCTCGCCCGCCTCCCTTCCTCCTGCTCTGCGCACACCTCCAAGCGCCTCCTCTCCTACACCCAGCACCCCTCCTCCGTGTTTCTCAGATTCACAGACGGCTCAACCGCGTCGTGCGACCTCCTCGTCGGCGCGGACGGGCTGCACTCCGCTGTGCGCGTCGGGCTCGTGCATGAGCTGCGTGTGCGGGGCGTTGTTGGGAGTGAGCAGGTGGCGGAGCCGAGGTGGAGCGGGGAGGTGGCGTACCGCGCGTTGATCCCCATGGAGAATATCAGGAAGAGGTATCCAGGACATCGGTGTCTAACCACGCCGACGCAGGTGCGGCTACTCCTCTCCCTTCTTGGTCGCCTACTCAATAAATAACGGTTGCTAACCTCCAGTTTCTCGGTAGAGATAACGTAAGATCTCACATCTCATCTCCGCAGTCAATCTGACATTTAGGGTAGTACATCCTCGCGTACCCAATCTCAAACGGCACCTTGCTGAACTTTGTGGCGTTCACGACCCGGCCGGAGAGGGAGGGCACAAAGTTCGACGGCGCGTGGATGGCGGTCGCGGGCGGGCACTGCGATGACTGGAAGAAGCCGTATGAGGGGTGGGATACGGAGGTGCAGCAATTGTTTGACGTGCGTACACGTTCATGGCCTGATTTCGTGATGTGAGACGATTGGATTTGGGTAGTGCGCGCCGCCGCCTATGCGATGGGCGATACATACTGCGCCGCAGCTCCCTACGTGGGTGTCGGGTAGGGTAACAATACTTGGTGATGCAGTACGTCCCGTTTGTCTCTATCTCTGTATCGCGCCTAATCGTCTGTTACGCAGGCCCATGCCATGACCCCACATGAAGGCTCCGGCGCCGGCCAAGCCATCGAGGTATACCCCCCCCCCCCCTGCCCTCACTCTCCCTCTCTAACCTCCCCCACAGGACGCCTACCTCCTAGGCACCCTCCTCGGCCACCCACACGCCACCCGCACCACCCTCCCCGCCGCCCTCGCCGCGTACGACCGCGTGCGCCGGCCCTTCGCCGAGAGCGTGCAGCGCAAGTCACGCGAGAACGGGCGGCTGTTCACGTGCCGGCGGCATGATCTCCACGGGGCGGATGTGGATGAGGGGGTGTTGAGGGATTTGGGGGAGAGGATTAGGGTGAATTGGAAGTGGGCGTGGGAGACGAGCGTGGATGGGGATGTGGGGAGGGCGGTGGAGATGTTTGAGCGGGCGTAGCGGCTGGGATGGGAGGTTAGGAGGGTTGGAGGTGCGAGGTATCTATTGTGTGAATGTTGTTCTGCTGTGTTGTTCTGGTGTGTTGCTTTGGATATTTCGTGTTTGGGATCTCGGCGTAATGTGTATCATAGACTCTTGCTCTGCCTCACGACGGTTACATCCGTTGTTGGATAAGTAGCAACTGTTCGGGTGCGTCTCACGAGTTCTGGCAATGGAGACAGCTGCTGCTGCATATAGGTTAGCATTGCAGATCTTTGGCAACCGTTGGACATTTGCATCGAAGACCCGACGGTGGCGGGTGGCAACTATTCGGGCGAGCGATGATGCATATGGACAGGTGGAATGATTCGCCATCAAGCTTAAAGCTTAAGGTTGCATCACACTTTTAGCGCGACTCTTACAAGTCAATATATAGTTCTATAAGGAGGAAAAGATACGCAATCTCTAGAAGAATTGTGACTTGCCTTATGAGGCCTTCTATAGGTATGTCGACTTTACGGACTACGGGAAGGTATGTAAGCTTCGTGCACCTTGCAGAGTATCGGAAGGAGCGGAAGACTGTGTATGCCTTATGGAGCTGTGCCAATAACTATAGAAAGTGACAAGCTTAGCAAGGGTATCTATAGGTATGTCAAGTTTACGAGATCCGGCATAGTCTATCACGACTCCGTCCCTTCCGATGGTCCATCATCTGTGTATACTACCACATGATGATTATATACATTGCGCCGATTCTCTACGCCAGTCATCCAGGGAGTTCTTCTGAGGTGATATATGGTATTCTTGTTAACTCTGATAAATGACATCACAGAGTATGATATTGCAAAAAGCAGCTATTTACGGTGGCAACAGTCGTTACGCTCGGTTTATACAATTAGTCAGAACATCGCCATCCTGTCGCTGCCGCTTGGCTCGAGCAGCTTTCAGCCTTCCCATGGTGCCTGGACCTTTCCCGTGCCCACCGAGACTCTTCTTGTGATGCCCGGGGAAAATTGTACTCGGGACAGAGGTCAGTGCGCGCACCCCAAGGTACAGCTGACATATACACAGACATACCGATTCCACCAAGCCAAAAGGTCCGCAACATCGGCTGCCTCGTCGGGGTCCTCAAGATAGTCGAGGACAGCGTTATATAGTCCGTGAATGTCGAGCCCTTTGGCATGGGCTGAGAATGTGGACTGCGATGACAATGCAAAATATGTCTGTACACATAAATGAGTATCTCGTCCGAGAACTGAGGAAGGATAACACGCACCTGCACAGCGACGTAGGCGAGAGAAGCCAGGGTGACTGTCATCATGCCATGCAATTGTGCATTCCCGGAACGCCGTGTCTGAGTATCGCCGTCAGAAGCATCGGCAGAGGATGGCGAGATAAATATGTGCTTGTATCCCTGGGAGTGTTTCGCATGTAAGAATATCTACACTTGATAAGGAAGGAACGAACCTTGATCAAAAGCGGGCCGCGAAGGAGGCCAACCCAAGGTGCATCATCATTGTATGTGCCTTCATAGAGGAATTGCGGAAAGTGGGAGCCATCCACAGGCTCCCCGTCAACCGTGGCTGTCCCACCAAGTAGGGCAGTCTTCACTCTGTACTCGGATAATGAGATTAAGCAAAAATGCATTTAAAAACACGTACTCCTCGTCATCCCAGTCCAATTCCACAGGACAGAGAAGCCGCCCATACACAGGGTGATAGAAGCCACGGCCGATCTTGCTATTCAATGCTACCTTGGGGCCAGAGGTACCTACGTTGAGAGCCATAACCCATTCGCAAATGGCTTTCTTCAAACCGTTTGTGTCATCGGACCGGGCTTTTGTCATGCCTGCCTTAAGCTATAGACAGAGGATGTGCTGACTGAGATATCGATAGAAATGAGCATGCATTACATACATATTTGGCCACTTCCGTGGGGTTGTCATCGCCATCCAACAACCAATCGACTAAGCCAGGATGCAGCTTGTCAAGCTCCTGGAAGGCGTCCCACATACGATTCTCACTTTGAATTCATGTAAGTATCATTGTCTAAGTCATTGAATGAACGAACAGACTGGATCGTGTACGTGGACCTCGGCTGATCGGACCCGTCCCGAACAAGGCCATGATTGATGATGTTCACAACAGGTGTAAACGCACTGACAGTGCGAGCAAAATGTCTACCTAGGCCAATGTAGGGGTGCGTCTTCTGGGCCTTCTGTCGACCGCATGGAGTCACATTAGCATCGGCAAGGCGGCGCTTTTGGCCTTGAGAGCTGGCAGCGTCGATGGAGGGAGGTGGTGGAGAGGATGATTGCGACATTGTCAACCGAGGGCCTACAAGTTGTGTTGTGATGACTGGGCAAACGACAGCGCCGGCATTTATCGTGGTTGCTGCGAAGCCAGTAAACAAATAAACGCGTGCGGCACAGAGCACATGAAGGTCCATTCCGAAAGTGGATCGTGTTGTGGTGAGGAGCAAGAAGTCCGCTGCTTCGCGCAGATTGAGGCAGAAGTCTGGCATCAATATTGAGCGTGATGAATCGAGATTTGGTATTGCAAATGCCCTCACCTCCCAACAACGTTAAGTCTGGAGCATCCGTCTATGTTCCATATCTCACATCTGTTGGTTAGAGATTACTCTCGCTACTCGTCAATACTACTGTCATCCCCGCTGGACCCATTGTCCGACTCAACAACTTCTTCCTCCCGGTTCTCTGCTGATCCGACTCGATTGCTGTCACCCTGCCCTTCTTCTCCTGCTTCAACGGCCTCGATCACTGCCCCTTCGTCTATCTCTGTTGGCAGAGTGTCATCTGTGCAACCGGCCGATGCACCACTTCGGGAAGAATCTGTGTGCATCCGGAGCTTAGCGAGACCATGAGTGTATGCAGTCAGGAACAGTAGGTCGAGAACTACCGCATTATGCGGCTCAGGAAGTAGGTCTTCGAAGACAGGTATGATGCACTTCAATGAATGTTAGCTGTATATTCCCGAGTATCCGTATTCCATACCTGCAGTACGTCCTCATATTCACGGGCCGCAAATTGCTTCAACTCCCCGACACTATCCCCAAATCTTCTAACGGTTTTCTGTCCAAATGTGCCAACCTGACGGAACCTACAAGTATGTGGTATTGAGTGTATGCCTCCGTGGTCAATATTTCCATGTACATACCTCGTGTTGAACTCTGCTATCTGCTCACCTTTCTCGGAATGAAGGAGGTGTATGAGATGAGTTAGAATCTGTTTCCAGACTCCAAGCTCCCACTCGTGCAGTAGATCGACAACCAGCATATCGAAGAAGTTCAGCCCGTAGTCACTCAGCTGTATCGAAAATGCGTTCTTGGCCCAATGTCAATATCATGTATTGCTCCAATATCGGAATCTCACGCACCTCCGTTGGTACATATGACTCTGGTTTCAGCAGCCGCTCCACCGCAGCACTGTTCACCGCAAAGCCGCGCTTGTAGACCAAGTCTATTGCAGTTTGTACCTTCTGTCTGCGTTCCTCGTCGTCAACTCGGGCATCTCGGTACTGACACCGCATATCGGCTACCTGCCCCAGGCGCGAAATCTTGTCCTTCATGATTAAGCACCGTGGGCATGGGCAGCCGCCTTTGTCTCGAATAGTTGCCAATAATACTCTATAACGGTCGGGTCATGCATCAGTAACATATCATTTGAATGAGTGCTGCTTACTTCTCAGGGTAGTCAGCCGAATACGTGAAGAGTCGTGGATAGAGGCGTCTCCGTATACCGTCACTACAGTCGACAATGATTCCGTGTCGGTATGCTTCCTGAAACTCGTCATCGAGCAGGATCTTCCATATAGCGTGCATCAGCTCTCTTCGGCAATGAGTGAGCAGCTGGGATGATCCGCTTTTGCCAGTTGTGTCCCGAATAAACTGTTGTATAGAATTGGGCAGCTTCAGATATGCCCAGTTAGCCTTCAAGTCTCGAGATCTCTTGGTTACTTTACACATACCTTGGGCAAGTAAGCAATGTGATGGCATGCTTGAGCACTAGGTCTGCCGTGCGCGTACTTCGACTGATTGCCGAAAAGCGCATATACTGGCCAGAGCGATGCACTACTGAAATCCGTGAGCTGTGTCGAATCAGACCAGAACATGAATGCAGCGATTGCACGTGGAAGATTGCAGCCAGGCTCCTTCGGCGATGCCTGCAGCTCTGCGTCGGCAGCAAGGTATGCTTTAGAGATATATAACTCCCCTTGCACCGCTTCGATGGGGTCATCCAAGCCAGGAGGTTGCCAAAGGAGTCGGTATGGATGGTAAGTAAATCTGGATGACGATCGGTCTTCAAAAATGCTTCGTAGGACGCTGGTAAGTCGGCGGTACTGCAGGCCATCGATGGTGAAATCCTTCGGGGAAATATTCTTATCGCCGAATGGCACTCGGATCGTCACTGAGCGCCGGATCCAACCATCTGATCCTGGAAAAATACTCAGTACTGTCGGCAGCCAGAGACCTATCGATCTTATCCCGGTTAACACCTTTCAGATCGGCAGGATTGAAGAGATCCGACTGGAGGACATCGTCCGACAGCCATTGCAAGTCTGCCTTAGACTTCTTCTCCCCACTCGTCCAGTACCAATTTCCGAGCATCAGGGCGCTCGCATTCGGATAGGGCCCGTAGCTGGCGGTCTCATCCGATGACCTGCCACTGAGGTCCTCATCGGCTTCCTGTGATGTCAGGAGCTCATCTAATGGGATTTCGTCCTCTGGATCCCTCGCAGGAAGCTCGCCGCGGTATTCATGCATGAGGCCGAAGGTGTTGGGAGCCGTGCGAGTAATTCTGGGAGGTACCGGAGTGGCAGTGGCAGAAATCTCGTTGTCGGGTTGCTGCTCGGATGCGGGTGTTTTGGGTGGTGGAAGTGGAGAGGGGCCTTCCGGAGGCAAATCTAGATAGCAGCGTGGTAGCTGACCTCGATTTGCACGGACAGGACGTCCCACAGTTGTAATTGCAGTAGTAGGCATAGGGTCAAGTAGGGCGGGCTCCTCGGAGACTTTGTAATCCATCTCGGGCATCACATTCTGGAGACAAGTAGCCATGGAATTAGATGCGCAATAGGACAGCAACTTCACAACATACCTCAGTCACTAGCTGCTCCGATGACATCGAAGTCGCCAGAGGAGTTGTTTCGTGCAGAGGCCGAGAAGTGGTTGACGACCCAGCGGCAACTCCTTCTGTTTCGAGTCCGGCATGTTCATGGAGGTGCTGTATTCCATGCCGGTGCCGCTTTCTTCCCCTGGCATCCTGGCCATCGCGCCGCCTCTTTGCATCCCTCAATATTCCTATTTGATGTTTAGTCCATGCCTGACAAGCAGATTGGTGTCGGGAAAGTCCCTCTGCTCTCGAGAAAGTCGCCTTGCAGATGCATGAATGACCGACGCCAGGTTCCGCGTTCATCTCGATTGGTCGATAGGAACACCTAGCAAGGTGGACTTGGAAGTAGAGAATATATTCAAAAGCAGACTCGGTGGATATCAACTCGTTACCAGGCGGGCAATGCCGCCGCTCTACTAGTGAGCACGACAGCGTGTGCGGCAAATTTCATTTACTGGTGGGCACCAATCGTGCGATAATCAGCGGTTGCCGAACTACCGGGCGTTCAGTAGAGACACAATCATTCGCATGGCGGTCGCCAAACTGAGGAACATATCAGTAGCTGCTGCCTAGTCCGAGTTAGTAACTCACTGATAAAGCTCAGCGGTTTCCGATGCCTGTAAGACTGGTTCGCATGTACTAGAGGGAGGTTTGTGCCATGAAGATTTACGCTGAGAGGCTTGGTCGGCCGGAATGTCTTACATGATTCTGACATGTCTTTACGGACCTGCTGCATACCTGATAGTCCTCACACAATGCATTACACTCAAACACAAGCCTTTTTTGATGTTGTAAGCGATGAGCAGCCTTCCGCGCACCTTGCAATCTTTGAACAAGCGAGATGACAGATTGCAAGCGGAGCAGAAGGGTGACGTGGCAGCGGTAAGATGATACAATGACTCGTAAACACGTGGCGCGACTGGGATTCCCTATATGGTATACAGTGCTATACCAGATCGTAGCCAATTGTGTGATGACTGGCTGACAACTTCCAATGTCAAAATGTGTGGCAACCGATCCTAGGATGGAAGGGAACTGGAACTCGAGAGTGTTCCTGAATGATGCACCGTCAGTGCGCTTTGTACGCGTTGGGACAGGTGGAAGAACGCTAGAGATCGGATGGCGACCGATCCAAGGAAGCATTTTGGGCGCTTTTCTTTCTCCGAGGTTTAAGAGACCTTGAGGAATCGGCGGGACATGGTTGGCCCGTACGTGCTGCAGAGCAGGGATGGGAAGGTCAATGATGGACCCCTTGACCAGTTCATCAGGGAAAACCTCCCGCCCGTATTCGGGCTAATATGCTCTAATTAGTCCTAAATCTATCGGATTAGTGTATTAGGTATATTCCACAAGGTCCAACTAATTTAGTGTCTATTAGTTGCGATTAGAAGCACATTAACTACAGTTAGCTCCATCAAATTCCAGTCCTTTCCATCTTATAAAACATTGCATGAGGCTGACCTGTTATTATTGAACATATAACTAATACAGCGGGTATTAAATACAACACCCGGACCCACTACACCACCAGTCACTGCCCATTGGACTTGCACTATTGTCTCCAACCTGAAAACACTCAGCAACGGATTAGCGAATATACTACTCATAACGCGCCTGACATACCTCACACAGACAGCAGAGATTATGGCGCTGAACAGCGACAAGAGCATACAAATGAGGAAAGTGCTTCACTAGCAAGATGATTTAGTACTTACAACAGAATATATGCTGGGGCCCGCGATGCTGTGGGTGGAATTGTCGAGCATATAAGCCTTGACATTGTATCTGGATTAGCCGGGGCAGAACTGCACAGATGAGGCACTCACAGGGAACCACAATGAAAGCCGGTACTGGCAGCTTCTTAATCAACCAAAGACCTCCTAGCTCATCGCGCCGGAGGATGTTGCTGAGCTGCGCGAGAGGACTGCCAGTGGTGCCTGTTATCCTCCAGGGCCGAGTATCGCACACACTCCCAGCTCAGGTCACCGATGCTTCAGTTACTGAACGAGTCCGTCCGCCAACGGGGCAAATAGTCCTCAGCCTTCGGGCGGTAGTCCCTGTCGAAGAAATAGAAACCTGTATAGTGCATGGTAATGAAGAGTGATGAGCAGAGTACCGCTAGCACAGAGCAAACAAGTAAGCGGACATGAACGCAGGGAACAGGCACTGAAGCCAGACAGAGCACAGAACAGCGGAGGTTCAATTGAAGATCAACAAAATAGCACGTCCCATGGTACGGTCACGTGATATCAGTCTCTGATTTTGCTAAGTCCGCGTCTCGTCTGCAGCAAGTATTCCAGGATTAGAGGTCTATTTCGGCTCAGAGTGAGCGCACTGGCATAATCACGATTGAGTAACACTGTGAGGGCATAAGTTGGATGGGTCTCTTATTTACAATATCTGTTAGCTTGTGATTAGGTCTAATTAGGTCTGTTACTCCGGTTACTTGACCATTAGCCCTAATTAGCTGAAATCCTGGTGGGAGGTTTTTCCTGATGTTGACCAACGTCAAGGGGTCAAATGGGTTTGTCGCGGTCAGACCCGTGGTCAAGGGGACAACGCGTGACTTTGAGCTCACGTGGCTTGTGGCGCGTATAGTAAGACTGTACCTCCGTGCACCAATATTTACAATATAGTCACACAAAATATGCTGCCGGTAATAGAATACAGCACAAAGGAGGCTCAAGTGAATGTAGAAGCAGGTATCTATCAACCTGTCCGGATGATGGAGCATTTGCACGGTACTGCGGAGGTGCCAATAAGTACTTCTCTGCAACACCTCATTGATCGTCCAGCACATTGCTACATATGCATATGCTATCTGGGGTTCTTGCGGCGTTGAGCATGAGCATCCCAGAAGATGTCATCTTGCTAGTCAGTAATATTTGCCCGGAGATTAGCTGGTCCCTCAAGGACCTCACCTGCGATGTTGTTATTGTGTTATTTACGATATACATATAGATGATATTCACACTGTAGCATAATTTCTGCTGTATACTCTGTGCTATCAACCTAGTGCACCAGTATGATGCATCTGGTCCGGCACCGGGCACTAGAGTAACCGGGCGGTCAAGTCACGTGCTGACTCTGACCGGCAGTCAAGGTCAGTGAGGTCAAATCGGGTCAAACCCCTTGACTCGGGGTTTGACTCGGGTCAATCCCATCACTGCTGCAGAGCGCGACGTCGGCGTCTCGGGATGCGCTGAGGCAGGGTTCGTGACAGACTATGCGAGCCTTTCCGGCGCTGATAAGACTCGTCTGTCAGAGATTGGTAATGGGAATAAAGCATGTACTTACCGAACTTGCTCGCAGCGTAACAGTCTCGTATTACCTAGGAGACACCCGGTTGAGATCTGGAAAATGATGCCGTCTTTCCCTGCGGGGTTCGTCTCGCGGAAGAAACGAAGAGTCAGAAATTCCGATAGTTTACACATGCACTGGCATCTGGAAGAGTCACAGGCTGACCGAGGTTTCCCTCGCCAGTGGATAAGGCAGCTTTGATCTCGGTGGGGAGGGTGGCGTACAACCTAGTGATCACCAGCTAGTCAGGCCTCAGGGCCAGAAATTGCAGCGAGATCCATGATGGCGTCCCGCTTTCTGAGGGTGACTCGTTTCTTTGCTTTCAAAGTTTCTTCTACGATCGCCAGGAGCTGCCAGTAACGGGGATGGTATTTGGTACCAGGAGCATCGCACCGATCGTCAGCCATCTAGTGATGATGATTGTGGGTAAGTCGTTGATGAATGGCAAACATGTTGACGTTGAGTCCTAAAGAGATAACGCATACGGAAACATTGCGCGTACTTATATTATATATTTCTGCAGCTCGAGGAGACTTCCGACGAGACTGGAGCGATGAAGGCTCTGGGGAGGTTCTCCGAGGGCGCCTGGATGACGGACCAAGAGGCGGGGATATGTTACTGGCCTTGACGTGCGGGCAGCCACCTTTGCGATTCCTTGCGACTTGCACAGTAAATTGGTCGAAGGTCGGAGCAAACGGAGGAAAAAAGATTCGGCCAAGCGATCCAGATATTGTTCACTAGAGCGTACGTTTAGGATCAACCAGATGTTGACAGAGTAGGTCGGAAAGTAAGTCGTCAGCTGTAGTTCGTGCTGGTATTTTCTGCACTTACTTCAACGTCGGTCGTCGATCTACTGCCCGGCCCGAGCGATCCGCTTTGCCGCACACACTTCTGGATTCAGAGTCTTCTGACCTTCAACAAGTTTTGATTATTTGTTTGCTTAATTACGCCTACTATCACCGTCACGATTTCTATCAGTATCAGAACAAGCAAGTTAGGCATCGAAACACGTGCGCACGTGCATTGCTGAGCAATTGGGGGACTCCGCATGAGCGTTCTGGCGCACTGCGGTCGCGACGAGCAGAACTAGGCAGAACAACGCTTGAGATTATGGGTCCTGTTGCTTTATTCTGCAGAAGTAGAGTATGCCTTATGATGTTCTAATTTTCCAGAGCTGAGCGCTGAGGACTGCAGGTGTATGGTTCCCAAGAAGCTGCCAGGACTGTCAGCCATCCGTCGGGACTCGACCATGTGCCACGGATCACTGATAGGTCCTCGATCGTCGACGCTTCTAATCTGTCAGCTCATTACCCCTACGTCACTGAATTCAGCTACCTGCGAGAAACGTTCGGATGCCTCCTCTGAGATACGAGTGCCCCTTTCCAAATCTTCCTGCCTAGGTTTCTCGGGGTGTCCTCGAATCAGCTTTGCCTCCGTCAGGAGTTGCCGACTCTCCTGGTATCCAGTCAACCATCTCTGTCGTATATAACCTCGGTCAGACTGCATATCTGCTGAAGTCAGGCACGAAGAAGGTATGTATAAATGCTGAACCTTATACTAAGCTTTCGCCGCACGGCCATGTTCACCCCGGTCGCGAAGAAGGCTGCGATCCTTATTAGCCACGTATGGCAAGGTTTGCGGTATGACCTTCAATAACAACGGTACTGCCCACGGTGACAGTGCTATATCGTGGAGAGCAGAGTCCGCTATCCAATCCGGGGGCCCTCCTTTGTGTCTTGAGTGTATACTGAGTAAGTAGTGTGACAGCTACGAAATACCAATACCGGGAGCGTGAGAGCGGAACAATGTCGGAGTTTCTCCATTGGGCGGTCTTGTACACGGGCTGTTCCCAGCCCGCACGAACACTCTCTATGACGAGAAAGCAAGGCAAAACTGACTAACCGGTAGCTGTATTTCGACCACTCTGTCCTCGCCGACGTTGCCACTCAGCGTAGCATGCCTGCAGACCTCACAAAATCGAACAGCACCCGGCCCCGTCGGCCTACGCGCAAGGACTCGGAAGACAGGATCTACGAGCTCGGCCACACCCGCGAAATTGAGTTGAAGCGAAGCAGAGGTGAGATATCATGTGCGGAGTGTCGGAGGTGCGATCAATCGGGGCGCCGTTGCACGTCTTAAGTGGGCTCAAAGCTTGTTATTTCAGGTTGAAGATCAAATGCGACAAGCAGATTCCTTGTCAATCTTGCGTGGTTAGTCCTGTGGGCTTGCTGTGATGTCCCTACTCAGTCCTTGCGCAGAGACGCGGGTGCGAGATATTATGTCCGAACGGTACGCACCGCTTTTGATTGCCACACGATGACACCCGCGAACCTCGTGGATAGACTGCTTTACGACAGGGCAAGGAACTAGGTGAGCTGGGGGACATCACATGCCAGTTTCTGATTGACGGTTTGTAGGTCGGTCATCGAGGCGACCGGCCATCTATATACCCAAATCAAAAGGTTGACGGAACGGAATCGCGACCTCGAGGCTGCACTGGAGGAGTTGCAAGGGCAAGTCAGCTCAGAGCCCCACCCACTTCTGCAGAAGCACGCCGCCGCGCAAACGGCCGCGCGTATCGCGTATGAAGGCTCGGACCTCGAAGACGATCCCTCGGATAGCTCCTCAAGCGTCCTCAATTCTTTCGGAACTCTCTCGATATCGGACAATGGAGCGAGCCGATTTATCGGTCCAACAGGCGGTTCAGAGGTACGCCCGTGTCGTCTTCATCCCGTACACCGATACCGACTCTCGTATGCGGCGCGCAGAGTTTGCTTATAGTGAGTGACCTTCCATCATCGCCCCACCTTGATTAACCGCTCTTCAGAGCGGCGATGACAGGGCAAAAGCTCACCGAAACGGCGCATCTCCCTCAGACGACCTCCGCCCCTCCCTCCCCGCAGAAATGATGCGCTTCTCCGCTTCCTTCCCATTCACCCCTCTCGGCCCCCCACCCGCCGTGCTCGACCTCATCGACACGTACCTCCCGCCCTGGGAGCGCGCCATGGAGCTCTGCGACATCTACCTCGAAGGCGCCGCCTGGCTCTTCCACGCCATCCCGCGCGTGCAGCTCATGGACGAGCTCCTCCCCGCCATCTACAAGCGCCCGTCCGCGCGCGACTGGGACGGCTCGTGCTCCGCGGGCGCACACGACTACGCGCTCCTCTTCACCGTCTTTTCTGTGGGCACGCTCGTGGACCTGCGCCACGGCCCGCGCGACGCGGAGGCGGAGCATTATTTCCAGATCGCGAGCGCGGCGGTGTGCGTGGAGGCGGTGCTGGAGAGGCCGTCGCTGGTCACTGTGCAGGCGGTCCATTTGATGTCGATTTATAATGCCATGTCGCCGGATGGCCGGGATACCCGGATGGAGACGACGTGGCAATTGGTAGCGCTCGGTGCGCGATTGGCGCTCTCTGTACGTGTTTCTTTTGATTTGCTACGACGAATACTGAAGGCTTTTTAGATCGGTCTGCGTAAGTGAAACCCACATCCTGCAACGCGCTCATGGCTCATGTTCCTTGCAGATAAAGACAGTGCGCGATGGGGACTGCCGTACAGGATGGTCCAGAGACGGAGATTCATCTTCTGGGACTTGTTCCTGGCGGATGGGTGGCAGGTGAGTGCCATCGCGAGATCGTCAGCGTCCCTCTGACTGTGGCGAGAAGAGCCTGGCCAGCGGCCGGCCGCCAGCCTTCTCACTTTCATACGTCGACTGCAAGTTCCCCGACGAGAACGACCCCACAAAGGAGAACGAAAGCGCAGGCGAGCGAGAATGTACGTCTGTCGGTATGCACGCATCAGAGACTTGCGCCACTGCTAAAAGCGTATGATAGTTGAGTCCTGGGGCTACCGCTTTTCGGCGGAATGCATCTCAGAGATTATTGAAAAGGTGCTGGGCGCGACGATGCTCACGTACGCGACCGTCCTCGAGCTGGATAGGAAAGTGCGCGAATTCCCAATGCCGCAGTACGCCGCGCCCATGACGAATTACGACGTGCGCGACCCAGAGACGGGGAGGCTGGCGCTGTCCGAGTCGATGCAACGCTTCTGCATGTCGAATGTCCGCGAGACAGGTCAGATAAACGATGCTATCATGCTGAGCTCGGTGGCTTATTGTGGATCTAGCGTTGCTATACATCCATCGCAGTTTCTTTGCACAAGCAATCATCGACCACCCTGAAGACCCGCTCAAGAGCCGCTACGCCCAGTCGTTCATCGCGGCCTACAATGCGTCCAGCGTCATCCTAAACACGATCAGCGACCAGTACGAAGTCTGCCCAGACCTGGTCGCGCGGTTCTGGATTATCTGGACGTACGCATTCTCTGCTGCGGTGCGTCGACTTTTGTGATTGGTATGTCATGCGAGCTCATGCACTCCTCAGGTGGTGTTCGGGACTGTGGTCACCCGAGGACCGCAGTCTGCTTTGGCGTCCAGTGCGATGGAAGAGCTGGAAAAAGCCCGCCTGATGTTCGCAAGAGCCGCGAAACTCAGCCAACGCGCAGCAAAAGCTCTCGTACGTCGTGCACTCCACTCTCGAGTACACTGTCTAACGGATACCACAGCCTGTGATTGTGCAGCTATGCGAGAAAGCGCGGAATGCTATGATCAGATCGCGCTCAGAGTCGCCAATGTCGCCTATGGCGGGTGCGACGTGGTCTACGGCGCGTGATGACACCCACGATGAGCTGACCATCTTTGCTGGTCGGACCAGGCTTGTATCGTACCGGTCGGGAACTGGAAAACAGATCCAGGGCGAGCAAAGTCGGACCCCCGAACAGTCGTCGTCCGCGCAGTATTACGACGGTCCGAACAGAGAGATGCAGCCGATCGCCTTGCCGGTTCTTCCGCCCTTTCCGAACGCAGGCTCTTCTGCGCCTTCACAAGAAGGCTCGTGGTCCTCGGGCTACTCGCGCTCTCATGCCTACTCGAACAACCGAGCGCCGGCCACTTTGGACTCTCCGCAATATAGTGTTTCACCTGTATCCCCTTGGCAGGGCGAAAGCTATGCAGAGCGTCGCTTCGCACACACCGTGTCTCCCATTGATGCATACCAGCACCAGCGCCCGTTCTCGCAGCCGGGTGCGCCGTACGCCTCCAATGCGCATTCTTATCCTGCCCCTCCGTCGGAACTGGCCGACTTGGGTCTGGTGTCACGGCAATCCAGATTGGACGAAAGATGGGCGTCCTTCATGCAAGACTCTGGCGTACTGGACCAGAATAGTTTCCGTCCTACCTGACCTTGCCGCTGTCTGTAGCAGTCACACACCTATGTATACTATTTTGCGCTTAATGTCTCGCTAGCATTTGCTGCTGTGTAGCTATACGGCATCGTCTCCCGTTTCGTACCTATGCCTAGTCTGGACATACCCTCGTATACATGTTACCCATCCGTTTCCAGGACTCCAGACAGCAGCCTTTCCGCTCGCTGCCAGTCTTCGCGAAAGTCCTTCGTCCATTGCCACTCCCACTGCTTTTCGATTTGCTTTCCAAGCGCATGTAGCTTTTCGTCTTCGTTCGAACGATCGTTGTCGTCCCATCCGGGCCCGTTGAATTCATACAAGTAACCTGTAGCTGTGGCGTTGGCTACGATAGCGTTGGCGAACGGCAGCCGTGCTTGCTCGTAGACGCGTAAGATGTCCGTCACTTTGTCGATCGTTACCGCCGGGTCGGCCAGGAATCGGCCCAGGACATAGGCATCCTGGCACGCAGTCAGAATCGAAGGATATCGTTTACGGTGCCCTGACTACTCACCTCGATGGCTTGCCCAGCCCCTGCACCCAAGTGCGTGGTCATCGCATGGGCCTGGCATGACGTTAGCTGAACGTGTATGCAATCAGTTGAGGGTTGAATCCTCACCGCGTCACCTAAGATAGCGACACGCCCGTACGCATAATGAGGTAGAGGAGACATGGCGTGGATAGCCCAGCGTGTTGGCTTCTCCATACACTAGGCAGACATTTAAGCAACAAATTATAAAAAAGGCAGTTCTCGCTACCTTTGTGAGCACTTGCGCTTCTTCCTCGATATTGCTGAAGGAATCAATGACCTCTTCTTTTGATACGTCAGTGACCCATTTGCCTTCGAACGTGGTGCCCTCGCCGCCCGCGACCGTGTAGAACGGCACCAGATTTATCAGGCGGCCCTGTGCGATGGGGTAGGCTACGAGGTGCTACACCACGGTGTCAGCAGTGATTGGAGAAGGGAGGCGGGAATTGCTGACTTTGTTCTTGCCTAGATACTGCAACAATATCAGGATTGGGAAGCGTCGTCCACGGCAGCCCACGTACGACTATACCACGTTTGCACGCCTGATGCCCCGGGTAGACCAATTCCAGCGCTTCTGTGGGCACGAGTGCGCGATAGGCCAGGGTGCCCGTCCATACCGGGCCGGTCTCTTTGTCGATAGCTTCAAGCCTCGCAGGATCTGTTACGCCTTCGTCTTCCGCCATAGACCGAAAGAGACACTTGCGGGTCGGAGAGTGGACGCCATCAGCGCCAATAAGGATATCCGCGGCAGTCGAGGATCCGTCTGCAAACCGCATGGTTATTGAACCATCATCCCGCCTGGAATAGCTCGTCATTCGTTTAGACGTTTGGATCGAATAGCTCTTCGGGATCTTCGCCATCAAGACATCCACGACGTCCGCTCGATGAAGAGTTATGGCGCCGTCTGCAATGAACAAAGTGAATCATCAAAAACAACAACATACGCCACATCTCTTACAAGGATTCATCATCTCATAAAAGTTATATCCCGGATGGGGCCCATCAGACTTCCGGAAAGCGAGCCCGGGCCCTGAGTACAGTCAGTTCATGCCTCCCGCGAGTGCTGGGTATCACTTACTGGGCGCATCTTCCGGCGGCTCGATGGCCTTCTTGGCTAATTCAACATCAAGACCGAGGTCCTGCATGATCGTCCACATCCGCTTCCAGACACTGATACCGGCGCCCGCGGTCGTGATCTCCGCGGCGCCTTCGTACACGGCGACATCAACAGACGCGCCAGCGTACTTTGAAAGAACGACTGCCAGGGCGAGTCCGCCGATCCCCGCGCCGCTGGAATGCACCAATTCAGCACAGACTCTCGCACCGAAGAGTTGTCGTACCATATAGCCACTTTGAACTTTGGTTGCGACATATTGATGCTTCCGACAGACTGCTATGGTTCTATCACTGGCTGGAGTATCCCTCTTGAAGCTGGCACCTCTGGACAATATAGTTGCATAGAACCCGGTACCGTCTGCTCACCGCTGAATCATCTTTCATCATGGGGAAGACTCAGTACTCATGGGGAAGACTTCCAAGAATACCTCCGAACCGTGCGCGCCGCAAAGACACCTTCGTGGGACGACTTAGCCAGCTGCTGCCACAAAGCCGGGGTATCCATCACCCGTCCTCTGACTCGACAGCCCCCGGAAACAATAATGTCCGCAACCCATCGACTCACCTAACAGACCCGCGAACTAACCTCCCGCGATGCTTACCGTATATGGCAGGCCCAGTAGTCAAACCCAGTCAACCTTACACTCATCCCGGTCCCGAGGCCCTTGCAGAGCGCATTCTCTAGCATATGCACATTTTGAGAACTCGTCTAAGAAGAAGCTTGTCCATTCAGCACAATCCTCCAAGCTCCGCTATAAAGAGAGGAGACCATACGGCATTAATGCGAAAGATACCCCTCCGACATGTACATCGCCTCCCTCTAGATCCAGGCACCCAAAAGACTCGCCAGCCTCCTTCCCACTCTTATTCTCCGGCCATTTCTATTGCCCTAGATGCTCCAAAATTATCCTCGCCCCACCCGCAGGCTCAGACAACCACAACGCCTCCAACACATCCCACAAGCATCGCATCCACAGTGCCAGCCGTAGCCCTCTCAATCCACGCATCCAACCTCTCAAACACCCTCATAGCCCCGCCCCCCGCCTCCTTCTCCCCCTTCTTCCCAGGCCACATCGCCTGCTCCTGAATCCCCACAAAGTCTACCTTGATCCCAGGAGAACTGGCGTCATGCTTGACAACGAGGTCGACGGACCACTCATCCACCCCATAAAAACTCGCCTCCTTGATATGATGCCGCGCATACTCATCCGGCGGATTCTCGTCCAGCGTCCACTTGACCACATGCGCATCGAACCCCACAGCTGCACATGATGTCTGGTCAACGGCACATCAAATCGATTGAGCAGTCCAAACGCACCAGTCCAAATGACCCCCGGATGCTTCACCACCATCCTAAACCTCCTCGTCCCCTTCTCCCCATCAACCACATCATCAACAGCTCCAATCTCAACATACTTTCCCTCACTCGCACTCCTCTCCTCCTCGGCTGGCATCTCGATCGCATAAGGCGACAAGAACTAACACGAGCGCCAGCAAAACGACAGGTCGAACAACAAGGTATACATTAGATCAAGTTTCCCCAGAGAAGGAGAGCGGAACCAGACTCACCGCTGAAAACGGATACAGCACATCCCACTCACTATCCCAGTCCCCCAAGCTCCTCTCCACAGGCGCAGCACCGTTCACATCAAAAGTCCCCGCCATGCTATGCACAAACTCTCTAAACCCCGGCGCACCATCCGCAGCAGCGACATGCAGATGCTGCTCGCCGCTCGTCACCTACAGTAGCATATTTTCAGCATCATACATCATATCGCCTGGCCATGCGTTTGGCACTCACATTCTCCATATGCACTACAAACACCCTCTTCTGATGCATCGCATCAAACGGATTTCTCGCCGCAAAGATGGACATCATGACCACCGTCGCCACACTACTAAGTACGACCGCCCTTGCTTTTACCCTCCCAAACCGGTGTATAAAAGGCAGAACCAAGGGAAGAGTGTAAGAGCCTGTCATGGCTACGATAGAAGCGATGATATTTTCGCCAGGGGCATCGCCGCCTATGCGTCCCGTCTACAGACCACGCCGCCACTCTGTCTTTAGCGAGGAGGGAGGACGAGAAGGGCAGACTTACGAGCGGCACAAACACATCCAACACAGTCGCCACGACCTGCGTCCCCGTCAACAATGGCATAACCTGCCCAGACACACCCATCAGCCCCATTCGCCATTCCCTCTCGCCATCCAAGCTAATACTCACCTGACCCAACGCATAGGTCCACATGCCCACCCCATCCCCTGCCCTCGTGACCTTGATCGCATCCAACACAAGCGCAACAAAGAGAGGTACGCTGGTTACGAAGAACATCGCAGCGCTCCCCACACCCACAAGCTGAATCACCATCGCCAAAAACGATTGCACGAGCAATAGCGAGGCAAGGACTGTGTGCTCGGAGATGGGGCCTATCAAATACTGCGAAACCAGTGCTCCTAGATATCACAGTGAGGTTAAGTATAAAGAGCAAGGGCCAGGGAGACGGTACCAGTCAACGCAGCGGGCCCGTACAACCCCAAACACGCCGGCTCCCAACCAAACCAGCTCATCCCCCTCCCCGTCCCTCGCATGACCACCGCAACCACATTCGCACCCACCACCGCGCCCACCGCGCCCCCAACCACTGCCCCGATACCCCTTCCCACCTCTTTCATGCCCCGTACCCCACCCTTAATGTTCCAGACAAGCAGGGAGGACAGCACAAAGACGGCAGAGTAAAGCACCCGCGCGGTAGCGTAAGAATACACAAAAAACACCCCCAAATGCGAAAAGAAGACCGTCCGCGGCTTCGCGTAGCCCGTTGCGAGAGTGGGGAGGGGCGAGAGGGGCGAGGAGAGGTAAGTGAGGAGGGCGAGTGTGTTTTCGGCCATGTGCTGAGCGACTCCGGGCTCGACGTTCGCTACCAGGTCCTGTAAGAAACCTCGTTCAGCTGGATCTTTAGAGACAATGGAACTGAAGAGGCTGCACGAACCTTGCGCATGTGATAGAGGTAGCTGTTGCCTACGATCGCCATCTACCCCCACGCAGACCATCAGCACGCATACCCACCTCGCAGAAAGGCAGGGGTACAAACATCTAAACCGGTGACGTTGAGATATTGCTCAAATTGCCGGAAATCTGTGCTGTCAAAACCTTCTGGTCAGTTCTACCGATACAAGGAATGAGTGACAACTCACTCGGACAGGATAATTCCAGAGGAGAAGATGTCGTTTGCGACAATCGTACCGAAGGGCCTGAATCAGAAAGTAAGAGATGGAAGGAGAAGGAAAGAGAACATGGGACGGACCGAGGGACGTGAGAGTAGGCTTCGATCATCTGCTCCGAGGTCGCTTGGAAGAGGAGTTCGGGGCCTGTCGTGCCCGCGGCTGCAGTACGTCGCGTTCAGTGAGAGAATGAGAGGAGAAGGAGAGAAGGAGAGGGACCTTCGAGGTTAATTACGGCGCGTACTCTGCAATGACATTGAGTGCGGGAAGCAAGAGAAGAAGGAAGGGACTTACGTTTCGGCTACCGGATGCTGGGTGGCGAATAGATGGCTCCCATCCTGTAAGCTCTCCTCCGCGTTATTAAACACTATCCACCTATCAACATTTTTGCACCTACCATCCACTCTTTAAAAGGTCACTCACGTAAGACAATCGAATAAGTCGGCTCCCAGTCCCGCCTCTCCAGCAACACTCTCGCACACTCCAGCATCACACCCACTGAGATCGCGTCATCCGCTGCGCCGGGTGAGGGCAGCGTAGAGTCCACGTGCGCGTTGACGAGGATGGCGTGTTCTTTAGACGCGGGCGTGCCGTTCGAGATGCGGAAGACGGTGTTGGTGAGGTTGACGTAGGTCTTGTAGAGGCGCTTGTTCATCATGTCAAACCTGAAGGAGGGAGGGAGGGAGTAAGCTCAAATGCACTTGGAGAAAGGACTATCGACGCTCTGGAGGCGCACTCACCGATGGCTCCCGCTCCCCTGCTGCCACCACCACTCACACTCCAAATTCCTACTTGGATCTCGTTCCTTCGCCTTCCTGCAAATTTCATCCAGCTCCTTCGCCTCCTGCACGATCCACGCATCGCCCAGCGCGTGCTCCCTCGTGCCGACTGTGCGATATCCGATGTCTTCCGAGAGGTGCTTTGCATACGAGAGGATGCGTGCTTCGGAGAGTTGGGGTTCACCTGTGGATGCGTCGTACCTATATAATGAATGAGAGCGGTTGTTTCGACAAGGGAGAAACGGGACGTACAGCTCTGTCAGAGGTTGCGGTAATGCTGTATGCGACGAGGGTTAGGTTCTTGGCGTATGCTGTACGCGAAATGGGCTCACAGTACTGTAGTCTGATCGTCAACAGCGGTGCGCCTATCAGCAGTGGTAGTAGGGCCAATATTGACCGTACTGGTCCCCATCGTCGCGGCGCGGTACTCATCGTTCGCGGTCACGGGATGACGCGTCGGGCAAAGTTGGAGGAAATTGTGGCTGAAGACTTAACCTCATTGCATCTTTGCTTATGCTGGTAAGTGCGCTCAGCTGCGCTTGGCGTCTTCTCGGAGGACCACCTTAGGAAAGATGGTGAATAATCGCTTCGGTGGTATCTAGAATTTGGAGAGCGCGACGCATCGAGGCAGGATGCGAGGTCAATATTCAATATTCAATCTCTATGGAAGTCACCGCGCAGTCCACATCTTAAATGACCGGACGAACACCTCGGCTCAACCGCAAACTTGCGAGGCCTGAGGTGGCTAGAACCACGCATAACTCATGCATCCATTGACGATCCGCTCGCTCAAACTGTGATAGAACAGACCTCGCTTCGTCATATCAGCTTTGTCGGAGCCCGTAAATCAAGTAGTACAATATGGATTAGTCTCCTCACAGCATGGATACCGCAAATTGAGGTGCCGAGGGGTATGCGTGTAATTAGTCGTCTCCCCGGGCATCATCTCTCGTAAGGTGCATCATTAACGAGCTGTCGAGCGCACCTGCAGACACAGCGAGACGGTGTCAGCGAACAAAGCACAAACCACGAAAACGTGGTAATACTCACGCCCTCCTCCTCCTCGCCGCCCCTTCTTCAGCAGTGGACTCTTGCTCGGCGACCACCCCATGCCACTAGAGCCCATACTGGAGGTCGAGTCGAACAGGGACTTGGACGTCGATGGGAAAGAGAGGGAGTAGTTGAGCGAGCGCAAGGGCGTGGAAAATGGGCTGGGCGGGTAGACCGAGGACGGACGGAAGGGGAATTGTCGTGTTGATTGGGATTGGGAGAGAGATTGGGAGAAGGAAAGCGGGGAGGACTGGGCGACAGGTCAATCCGACGGAGGAAGGTGAAAGAGGAAGAGAGTGCGTACACTCGTGGAGGAGCCGAGGAGCTTTGAAGGCTTGGACGGTGTGGTTTCTGGAGTAAAGGCCAGTTGGCGGGAAGAGGCGGGAGAGGGCGCGAGGGGTGCTGGAGGGTATTTAAGCGCCACGAGCGATTGAAGGATGTTGACAACGAGGAGAGTGAGGATAATGAGTTCTAGAGGAAACGCAGTTAGCGATAAGAACGCGAAAGCTGGATGTAGCGGCAAGTGACTAGTGATCTTCCGTAACAGTCTTCCCCAGCAATTCGGACAAGAACATTCCCATCATATAGACAGGAGTTTACAGAAAACATCTGGAGAGTAAATATGAACGCACCAATCACGCTGACAGTCCACCCTATTTGTCCAACGCCATAGCGAGTCAGGTCCTTCCCGCGTGCCACTCTCCAGCATCGAACCAGCGACAAAGACTTGATATCGAGAAGATACACGAGCAGCACAAAGGCCGAGAATGCGAAGCTCGAGTTGCGCAAGCGGATGAGCGCTTCGTGGGGTCGTGGCTTGAGCCAGTCGGTGAGTTTTCCGGACATGATTGATATTATTCCTGTTTGTGCGTAAAGCGTGGCTGGGATATTGTGTTCTCGGAGCTGTGAAGCGACAGGTAGAATGTAAGCAGTAACGATGGGATGTCGGCGGATGGAGAAATCGATTGTCGTGGATTCCGAGGCCAAGGAGATGCCGCGAGCAGTAAACGAGGTAGCCCACGTGATCGTGCGCGGGAGCCACGTGTCTGGCTCGAAGCTCGTGACCTGCCCATTTGTGTCTGTTTGTGCTTCTCCAAGCCACTTCGACCCAGAGTAGTCGCCATTGTTTGGTAAGATGTATTTTCTCATCGCTGCACCCGAACTGCCACATGGTTCCCGGATTCGAGACATATCTGAGTTGCACGGTGATGGTCAATAAGGCCTAAGGGCTGCAGCTTCAAGCATGTTCGAGTGTGCGCGCATCCAGGTTCCGCTTATGTGTAGACAGCGGACTTTCATAAATGGACCATTGACAACCTCAAATACAAGTCGACCTCTTACATCCAAACAATGTCATCCTCCTCCGTCCCAAGAGCCTCCGCCCACTTATACTTCCTCGCCTCCTCAACACCTCCATGAGCCCTGCACCTCCTCCCATGTTCCATCCTCTCCCTCATCCCCATCCTCCCACCCCTCTTGCTTCCACCCTCGCCAAGTTCGCAAACACCCTCGTCAACAGCATGGCCACTAGCACGGGTTAATTCGCGATTTCCCAAGGTACTTAACTATTTGATATCAAGCACTTAGTATCAATACTGTAATATTGGCAGTATACCTCACAAATCGAATCAGGATATCCTTCCCCTTACACCCCCCGCGCTGCCTTTGATTGCACGGATCAAGTACTCACCACCTTCCTATAACACATTTCACTAAATCCGCTCTTACCCGTTAATCCAGACCGATAGGTGTGGCGCATCCCGTGCACACGCGTCTCTAGCAGTCACCTGACCGCGTCGACCACGAACTATCACGTGCCTGGTTAAGGGCCGACGCATCGCAACTCGCTGCCACCTGTCGTCTCCCACTCAATTGCCTCTCAATGCCCCTATAGAGGATCCGTACTCGTCGTACTTGAACCTAGCAAGACTATTATTCCTCAATCATTGCACGGACCATGTCCCTCCAAACCACACACCGTTCGCCTTCCTCTTCATCACCACATCGCCTCCTGCCCACTCGCCAAGCCACCGAAATAACAGCACACAGCTTTCAGCTTGTTTCCCATCCACTGCTCCTCCACCTCGACCATCTCCGCTTCCTCCTTCTTCCCCTTGCCCTTCCCACCGCTAACCACTTCCTCCGCGCTAATCAGCTCCGAGACTTCCTCGAGCCGCACGTTCCGTGGCAGGTAATACGCCACGTTCTTGGTAACACCGCGCGTGAGATCGAAGAGCTCTTTCCCGGGGATAGGTTGGATGGAGGTTAGGGAGTAGGAGGGGTGTTCCGCTGCCGAAGGTGTGGGAGTTTTGGGAACTGACGGATCCAACGCCGATGTCCTATAGGTACATGAGTGAATGGAATTGGCAAGACCGGGAGAAGGAGTGTGTACCCGTCAATGTACCCCGGGCCGCCCCACGGCGGACTCAGAAACACCACATCAATTTTCCTGGTTTTATCTCCTTCCACCTCTTTGCTGTTGCCTACGCAACGCGTGAGACGATGCAACACCTAACAAGAGCGACTGAGACGAACGAGCGATGTGCGATTTGGCAAAGTCGACGTAGTCTGCGAGGATGAACTCGATGCGGTCGGCGACGCCGTAGAGGGCTGCGTTGTGCCTTGCGAGGCGGAGGCGGGTGAGGGAGGTGTCGAGGGCGATTACTAGAGGGGATGATATTAACTTCAGATGATATTGCGCGGCACGGGAGAGTGGTAGAAAATGCGCGCAGAAGGTGAGGGTATGGGAAGCGCAGAAGGAAGGAAGGAATAAATCGAAGGATGGGAACACGACTCACCTCTCTCGCATCGCATCGCAAACTGGATCGCGTTCCCTCCCACCCCACAGAACGCATCGAGTATAACATCACACCGACACCGCTCTGCAATGTTCGCTGCGATTGCTTCCGGCGTGACCGAGAACCAGCCGACGTGGTCGAGCAGTGCGCCGCTATCGTATAACGAAAAGAAGCGATGCCTTTGAGAGAAGTCTGGGAAAAGAAGGGGGTGTTCAGCTACGGGGAGGATGAGGAGAGGAGAGTACACACACTTTCTTAGGTCTTCGGGGACTTCATCTTCGTTGGTGTAGAATGGCACGAGTCCAGTCGCGTCGTACCGCCCTTGACCCGGGCCTAAAAGTCCAACTTTACGGCGTTTCGCAGATGGAGATGTAGATTCATATTGCAGCTCGTGAAATTGGGGGTTCTGATCGCGTTGGGCGGGTAAGAAAATGTCTTTGGAAGGCTCGGAAGACTGGGATTGTTTGAGAGATGGCGACTGGGATTGGGACTGGGACTGGTTGCCGAACGCCTCCTTAGCGAAGAATGAAAGACCAGTTAATCCTCGCTTTTTGCCCATGTTAAGTGTTGTGAAGGACTGTGCCGAAGAACCGTAAGGTGGCGGGAGGAGGTGAAGCAGCGGTGTCTGAACGTTTCTGAACTCCGACTTTGCTCTTCCTCTCGCGTTGTTTCGTCGAGAGCTTTTCTTGCCGTTACGACTCTTATGGCCCAGCTGAACGTGAGGGACGGCGTACGACATGCAAATTTTCTCTAGAGGTTTAGGGCAGCTGGACGGGCATGATTGTAATATACTGGTGCGTCTAAAGTACATGTCCTGAAAATCCGAGTGTCTAACCTCGCCAGTACTCTAGTGTCTATGCAAGCACAGAAGCTTACTCTGCACTGAGACATTCTTCTGGCTCTAGAGAGGCCTGAGGATGAGATTGTATCCCTGGCGTTTACACGCAGCCATTAATACCTGAAACTGGTCGAGCTCATGCCCAGCACCACTATCCTATTCCTTTAACTTGGTCGACATCCGTCTGCATAATCCTAGACCGCTTCTAACAGTGACCTCTCTGTAAAAATGGAGGAGATACGCTACCCGAGGAAGAAGACTAAAGTTAGCCGTATTCCACTTGCTTGGTTCGCAAGTACTCCGCCAAGAACCGCGGGAGCTCCCACCCTTCCTGATCGCGTGTCGATGAGCATGCTGGGACTATTCGTTGTGAAAGGCGATTTACTCCGCCACGCTATCTGTCATAGCACACCGACATTACAGGCTACGTTATGGTTATCACACCACCTCTGTAGGGCGATGGCTGTTGCGTCTATCCCTCGCAGGATTGCGCTCATGTTCAGCTAAACTGACGGTCTGGTGTATCTTCCCGTGCCGCATTGACTACTGGCCCAGTTATATGCCTCATAGCGAGTGACCTTTTCGTACTACCTCTCCCCCTGGACGTATCTTCGACCACTATGAGGAGCGTACGTCTTGTTCATGTCCCATCGTGAAGCTGAGATACTGACCCTTTGCATTTATGTAGGTCATGACATAGAGGTGCTTATGACTGCTACAGCATCGAGGCTCAGATTACAGTCGGTATGATACAACATGTTGGAAATGCTTTGCGGTTATGCACGAAGGTTCGAGACACGAGAAGAAGGACCTGGCAGCAGACGCCCCAGCTTGTCGCGCCGAGTTAAGCTCCTAGTATTAGGCAAAGTCCATCTGATTGTGTATCTCTCCGATCTAGGCGCCCAAAGCTATGTATACCGCAGTGCTTCGCGATCTTGTCGTTTTCGACGCTCAGCAAGGCTCAGTGCCCTTTGTCTACTCTCCCGCTCAAGTTCTCTCCATTAGCATCCTTATCCTCACCGGGTTTCTTGGCAGCTATGCCCGACGGAAGTGTTGCTGCATTCCTTCTCGTCACGAGTACGTATAAGCTTCTGGGAGAGACATTCCACTAACGACACGAGTCAGATATCAGGGTGGAAGGACTCCCGCCTGTCGATTCTAGTAGAAGGCAGACGAAGCTGTTTATGCGTATTCGGTCGGGGAAGGGGATCCAGGATACAAAGGCCATCGAAGTGAAGGGGCCGTCCCGGGCATGGGTCCCTCCCCTTGCTCCCGTGTCTAGCGAAGCAAGACTTACTGGTGCCCTCAGCTCCAGCATCGATACCCAATCTTCGGTCTCCCTTACTCTGTATTATAGACGATGGGCGCGGGAACAGATCGTAGGAAGTACTGAGCGATCATTTCGGTTCTTTCGAGACCGCAACGGTGAGTTTGGAGTAGCTACGCTCACTTCCAACCCTGACCTTGTCGCAAAGGTCAGGAAGTAACCCTCGAGCTGAAAAGCACCACAGATGCTGGCCTCGCCGTCCGGATTATATGCTGCACACATTACGGCTCGGTCAATGATGCCCCGCTATTGTCTGTTCATCCGAGCGATGACGTTATCAGTCCACAGCTCACCCGTGCGAACGATACGGTCACTGTTCTGTGAGGGACAGTCGAGAATGTCACGGAAAATTGGTCGTCCGTCTCGTCTGTGCTGGATTCCATTGAGCCATTTAAGGCATTCTTCGACGAGGTTGCCAAGGTGCGTCCAGAGCCGGGCGATCTACCGAGAGATTCACGATCCATACTATCCTGGCAGATCCATCCCTTTGCCGAAGCAGCCTGGAGCTTACTCTCGATCGCATGGAAGGTTTGTAATAGACTCTCGGCTATGGTATGCCTGTTGAACCATAACCATATGCACCCAGGTTCTGCAAGCTGAGCGGACGCGAACCAAGAAGGCCCTTGATCTATGGAATTCCATGGTCGCGGCGTACAAAGTCGCGCGGGAGGAGGACGTACTTCAGAAATTGGATGAGTTCGAAGGCATCTTCGGCGATCTGATGAAGCAGACATCGGAATGTGCACTGTTTCTTTCACAGTACTTCTCCGGAGGCTTCTTCTGTATGTTGTCCTTGTTTGCTGGTCTGAGTCCTACAAACAAAAATCGTACTCTCAGGCCGCTTGACGAATCTCGCTGCTGATTCGAAGATGCAAGAGTTCCAAGACGCATTCTTGGCGTTTTATGATGCCTTCACTAGGAGGTCAATAAGGACCATTGCCGTTGTTTCTCTTGCTACGTACGAGAGTATCAGATCGCTAGGTAAGGCTCCTTCTCCAACGAAACTTGGGATTCGCTGACGGTGGCCCATCAGCCGCAGAGAGACAGGCTGTTCTGCAGCGACTTCAGCCTCACCCACAAGACGGGAGCGCCGATAACCGTTGCCTTGGTGGTACACGCACAGAGTACATGGAGGAAATCTTGCAGTGGTTCTCTCGGGACGACAATTCTATAATGTGGCTGACTGGGCCGCTGGGATCCGGGAAGACGACGCTGGCATTCAGCATCGCGGATCATGTCTCTAACATTGGCCCTCAAGGACGTCTTGGTGCTTTCATTCTTTTTCGCCGAGATGGGGCACTTGGTATGCGTGATGCAAGGCGGTTCGTCACGACGCTGGCTTACAAGCTAGCTGAGTTCGATGACCGTATCGGAGACGCTGTTGCAAAGGCCGTTCGGAAGATTGCGGACTTGCAGATACTGTCGCCTCACCAGCAGTTCCAGCGCCTGGTCGTCCAGCCTTTGATGAGCATCGATGGGCTGAAGGACGGCGGTCCTATCATGGTCCTAGTGGATGCACTTGACGAGTGCACCCAGGGACAGTCGCGCGAACTCCTGCTCAAAGATGTGATATCAAAAGGGTTCGGGCCGAGCCTGAATTTCGTACGTTTCATACTGACCAGTCGACCTACCCCCGACATCTCGGAGCTGCTGAGTCCGTTGAAGAACCGGGTCATGCGGCCATTGTGGATAGACGTGGATGCTGAGGAGGCCGCTCGGGATATCCGTCTCTATTTCCAAGCGAAGATTGAAGAGATGAGTGCGCAGCTCACAAGTACCGACCTCAGCCGAGACGATATTGTTCATCAGCTTACCGTCCGCGCAGGGGGTCTCTTCATTTGGGCCTCCCTGACCTACAGTTCATCAGGATACATCCAGAGAAGCATATCAGCCTTATTCTAGGTGATGCCACGCATACTGACTCGGATACCGATGAACGCCTCCGTCGGATGTACGAGACCACCTTGCAATACTTGGTCGGGGATAGAGGCGGCGACTTCATCAAAAAGGAAATTCGTGATTTTGTAGGCACCGTCGTCGTCGCTCAAACTCCCCCTGGAATGACGCCGGAGATCATCAGCAGACTCCTTGCCAATGGTCGATTTGCTACCGATACATTCGTCAGGCTGAAGACGCTCGTAACTTCGAGCGATTCACAGCCTGTCCGGTTCTTACACAAGTCATTCTATGAATACCTGGAATAATATGGCTTGTATGTGGGTTTCCCACATACTTCAGGGAGAGCTTATTTTATGTAAGTACATTACACAATTTTAATTAGTTTTCCGGAAAACTTGTGGGCTGCAGGTCGGCTGGATGGCTTCTGTTGCCTTCACGTGCACTATCATGGCATGGGAGTTGCAAAAACCTGCCAACCTGCATGTAAATTCCGCTATGCTGCACTGATTACAAAACAGCTCCCTTATTGGCATTAGAGTGTATTTGCAAGGCTAAGTTTCTTACCTCTCGGAAACCGCCGAATACCTTAGTGCATCATTGTTTGCTGGTGGCCAAGTTGTATTCTTTCCTTAGTGACGTCACTGAAATACTTAGTAGAGCATCCTTCTGAGTGGCTGCAAGTACACTCTATTCTGCACGGACATTTTTAGTACACAATTATAATTTCTCAGTATTTTTGGCTTGCTGTGGAAATTGCAGGAGAGAGATCCATCATGTTGGAGTCACACGGATTCCGCAACAGTCTTCGCCACCTCCATTGATGACCCATCGTGCATATCGGCATTCTGACTTCATAAAGCATGTATCCTAATGTATATCCACCTGCCTGAAGTAACCCTATATTTTTTGGTCGAGTATGAGTGCTTGAGCAGTGCTTTAAGGAGTATGAATGGGAGTACTTTGCAAATTTTGCCAACTCCTGTGCAATGATAGTAGTTTGGTCAATGTCAAAATAGGACCATGGGGTGCAGTTGGTACACATTAATTGTCCATGCATCTGATGCACTTCCTGACTCTCTAGGATATAATTCATTGAGTGCTTTTTCTGCCCTTCAGCTGACTCTGCAAACAACTCCCTAAGTTTCACTATCAGGATTTTTCAGCCTTGGAAATGATGTATCTTTTAACCATCGTATTAAAACAGATCCTCTACAGGAAAGTATGAGAAATACTCTGAACAGCTGGTTTTTTCTACTTATTTTTCGTTACCATTGTTGCTGCACTTTAGCATGGTATTCTGTAGATAATCCTCCTTCTGGCATTGTCTCGCAGAATATTTGACCTCCATTTATTATGTATTTTATTTTCCAAGGAGTACTTAGCCGGTCTTAAAGGCACTCAATGTTCAGATCTTCCCAAGCTGGCAATGTCTCCAGAGCTCCTTAATCTCCAGAGGTAGTGCAAGAAGTAGTCCACCCCAGACAAGAGCTGAAAGTAATGGGAAGCTGTGTATATTTGCATGTTTTCGGGGCTCGGGAGTGAAGGCCGGATGTGCCACGTGGCAACGCTGCTCGCGCGGGAACGCAGCACACTGAAAGCGGGCGTGCCACGTGTTTCCAACCTTAGGCTAGGATTGGCCGGCACTAACGATTTTGGCCTCCCCTAGCGTAACAAAAGGGGGAGCAAGCGGGGCGTTACTCACTCCCAGGCATGATATTGATAATGATATTGAGCGGAGTTTCAATCCAGAATAGGAAGGTTCACGTGGCTAGTGGTGACGCGGAAACCACCTTGCACAGAGCTTACAGAACGTGGAAACTGTAAAAAAGACCTAAAGGACCTATAAACTAAAATATGGCAAGGGCTATATTACATTCCGTAACCTTCAGCTGGTTAGCCTGTGCATACCGTGCCTGCTGTAAGAGCGACAACGTTGCTGGAGCATGGCAGATTTTGCCGAACTGACTTGGATAGTTCGTACTCCGCTCAATATCATAGGTGATCCATAGGACGAGTTACACCTCTTAATAAAACGAGAAAAAAA